>PVHP010008111.1:0-53835 GCA_004024765.1 Zapus hudsonius | reverse complement strand
GGGGTTATAAGCCAGCTTCCCCTTGCCAGTGTTTGGCACACCTTCCTGCCGCTGTTTGCAGTGCTGTGGCAGAGGTGATGTCCAGCCCTCTGCTCATGCCATCGTTTTCCCTGCCAGGATGGAGTCTCCCCTCGAGTCCGTAAGCCTAATAAACCCATTCCTCCACAAGCCGCTTTTGCTTGGGTTCTTTCTGCGCAGCAACTAGAAAGCTGACTGCAACACCCACAGTTTCAGAAAGATCAGAGTGGCCACCCTGAAAGCCCACATTCATGGCTGGGCTTCACAAGACGGTCTCTTTTGCCTGTTTTTCAAACACAGTTCCAAAGTACCTGTTGCCTTCTCCTTCCCTTTGTAAAGGAGAATTTGCCCTGATGGGAAATTATCTCCCCAATTTTCCCAACCTATTTCAGAGGAAAGGGGAAGCCAGGAAGACCGTCTTGTGGCCTCAGAGCTGCCCACACTGGTTTTCAAGACTTGGCAAAGCTGCTCAGTCTGAGGGTCTGCCTCCTTCCTAGGCCTGCAACTGGGTTGCTATGGTGCTCTGAACTCACAGCTCTGGGTCCTTACCTGTCTTCCCCTCCTGGGCACAACTGCCTTAGCTGTCACTCACTCAGAATGGAACATGAAGGAAAGCTGTGAAAAGATCACAACAGGGTTTATTTTTTAGATCAATCTCCAGTACCTAAAAATACTGTCAGTCACAGAGCGCTAGGAAGTCACTAGAAAGACAGGAAGTGTTCAAGCAAGGAAAATACAACCCCCTTAGTCACATGGCAGGGATGTGTTTTCTGATAAGCTCCACAGTCTACTCAGCTGGCTGAAATGAAAGGAATGTGCTTTCTCCTCCTCCTCAAAATACTATCAAGTGTTGGCTTTCTAAAAGGAAGATGGAGGGAGGAGAAAAGAACAGCATTGTGATCACCAGCTTGACAGGACCTAGAATCACCTATGAGGAATTAGGTAGCTTAAGTTACGGCTCGGTGAGGGATTATCTTGATTAGATCACTGAAACTGGGAAGACCCATCTTTAACTGTGGGCTGGGGTCCTGGACTGTGGAAAAAGGAGAGGGCTAGTTGAGCAGTAGCTTGGCTTCCGCTGAGGGTGAAATGGGATCAGCTGCTTCAAGCTTCTTCCACCCTTCCTCTCCCTCCACGATGAACTGTAACCTGGAGCTATAAACTGAAATAAACCCTTCCCCTCAAACTGATGTTTGTCAGGTATTTTGTCCCAACAACAAGAAGGTGACTAATATAAGTGCCTTTATTAATATCTTTGTGAACATCGTCAGAGGATTGGGTCCCAAAGGGGAGATTATGTAGCAGGCTGAGCTGGAGATTAGAATTTAGATAATACCCAGCAAAATTCCAGTGTACCTCAAAATTTAAGAGTGCCCAAGTTCTTGTCTACAAAGTTAAAGAATTAAAATTATAGACAACCAAAGAATTAGGTATAGTGGGAGACTTTTTTTTTAAAGGAAAATGGGGAGTTGCAGAGTTCTCCAGCCACCAGTGAGGAGAGAACACGTGGGAGAAATTTTAACACAATCCATGCTGTTCAGCTAAACATGCAGGAAAAGAAAAGAGAACAGTGGGCTTCCATCATGAGGAAAAAGACTCATGTGGGAAGATCCTGAGCCCCCTCCTCACCCCAGCCATTATGCAGGAGTAAGGGGGAAGGCCTTACCTTTTTTAAGGCCTGGAAATTTAGAATTCCTCCTCCTAGGATGCCATGTGAGAAGAAGAGACAGAATTATCTGTTCAGTGAGTATTTCCTGCCCCAGGTGAGCAGAGAGACAGGTGGTTGGTTCATACCTGACCAATCAGTTTTAGCACCTAGGTTTGAGCTCTAGCTAGACACTTCCCACTCAAGGGGAGGGGTATATGGAGCTTGCCTGAAACTGTCACGATTGTGCTTTGAAGACACAGCTTTCTCTCAAGGAGCAAAAAATGAGAGACTCAAAGTGGGAGCCCTGTCCGTGGAGCTGACTATGGGGTGCTGACTCAGCTAGAGAGTTTTTCTGTGTCTCTCCACTTACTATTTTTTGCAAGAGGTTCAATGTTTCTTTCCTTCAAAATATCACCACACATACTCTTCCATCTCTTCCTTAGCCTGGGGGTGGGTGGTGGTAAGAGGAGTCCTTTACACAGGAAAATCTTATCCATCGCTGTAGTGCATGCCCAGAGGAAGCCCTAGGGGTAAGAATCTAGAATGAAAGGCAGCCCTTTTCACACTGGCCCTCTGAGAGACAGGCTCAGACAGGCCTGCTCCAACTGGAGGGGCTTCAGCATGTAGAAAACATGGGAGCATTTCAGGACTGGAATTAAAGAAGAGAAGGAGAATCTAACAGCTAGTGTGGGAAGAGGAACTTGAAGTAAAAAAGAGGTGATGGCATGCATACATGTGCACACATGCATACACACAGCTACTTCAGTTTTGTTTTCTGGATATCACATCTACTCGTTCCAAGAAGCGGTTAGCTCTGCTATTGAAGATTTACCATCTGAAGTAGGGTGAATATAGGGAAGGGCTCAGGTAACATTGAGCTGAAGTGCGGTGTATACAGCTGAAGTGGGGTGCACTTAGGGGAAGGAAGGTAGCAGTGAGCTAAAGGAAGAGGAAGACTTGTGAGTTCACTGAGAATTGGGTCCCACATTGTGGGTCCGTGGGTTAGTGGGGAAGTTGCAGCATGCATCAACTCCCTGTTCATCCACGGAGCTGGGTGAGCAGAGGCTTGGAATAGCTGTGAGCCGATGGGCATAGTCGCCCGGGAGAACGCGGCAGTGGTCAGTTCTCATTTATCATATAGAGAGCAATTGTTTATAGAGAGGAAAGTCAGAGGTAGAAGCATAGGAAGCAAGGAGATCGGTAGGGGCAAGATCTGTGGACATCTCATGAGTTTGATTGGTAGGGGCCAGTACCCTTTGGATACCTATTTTGCATAGATAAATTGAGGGGGCTACGTGACTCTATACATGTATAATAGACATGTATAGAATGGTGATGTCAGCAGTGGAAATGTAGCCTTATTGTTTAGGCTTGTTATTGTAGCTGGACTAAGTTTAGGCCTTGAATTGTCTGCTTATCTCAGGGCACAGCTGTGGCCTGCCTGGGGGCTGGAGTGTTCCGGATTGCTAAGATTTATAGGGGCCCTCAGACTTTGCCTCAACTTCCTTATCAGAAGGAGACAGTCCCAGAAGCCTGCCAAACTCAGCAAAACCCTCCATCCTCCATGCCCCTTTAGCAGGGTCCCACACCACATTCTTGGCTGTCCTGGTGCCGTTGGGATATAACAGAGCCTCTGGGAGTAGTAGGAGGGGAGCAGTGTCCCTAAGATCCTGTGAGAATAAAAAGACTGCATAGTGGGTAGAGGAACTTAGATGGTTTGGGTTTGAACCTGAGAGCTGATGCTATCTATCCATGCAAGTGCAAGAATGACTTCCCTGGATTGATTGCCTCCATTTCTTTCTCTGCAAAATGAGGATTATTTAATCATTCCACAAATATTTACTGCCCTGTATATATGCCATTGTGATGGATAAGCTCTATTGTCAACTTCATTGGCTCTGGAATCAACTAAGACACTCCCCACTGGAGGAGGCTATAATAGCATTTCCAGGAAGGATAAGCTGAGGGAGAAGACATGCTCCAGCAGCAGCCTACATACACAGACCAGTGCTGCTTTCACCTGCCCACCCCAGCTTTTTGCAGATGAGTGTGTCTATCCTGTTGCTGCCCATCCTTATCGACATTGGAACTCAGCTTTGTTGGCCTTCCAATGTGGGCTAAGACCCGTGTCTCTCCAGGAATCCTCCATGCCTTCAATGCCAGGTTGTCACTGCTGAGGTAGGAGTATGGAGCACCTACTGGGTTCTTAGTCTCATCAGCTGTCAGCCAGCCAGTGTTCAACTATCCAGCCCCTATCCTGTAAGACAATCCAATAAATCCCTTTTCATAATATATAGGTTTCTTTCCTTCTCTCAGGCTCTGCTGTTACAAGCAGCTAGCCCCTCTTGGGTAACTCCAAAGGTTAGTTCTCCTATCCTTCAGGCTCTGTTCCAGGAAGCAGCTATCCCACTCTTGGGTAAGTGACTTCAAGAGTTAGTTCCTATAATTCCAGGGCTGTGCCCCCCCCCACCATTGGCCATTTGGTGCCCTGTGTGAGGATACCACATGACACAGTTGCCTGTTGTTTCTTTAATTCCCTTTCATTTTAAACAGCTCTTTAGTTTCCTTTCCAGGCATTTCTTTTCAGAGAGTACAAGCTTGTTTTGGAGAGTACAAAAAAATCCTGCTTGGATTTGTCTGATGCTTGCTCATGATTAGATATAAGTTATCTTTGCATTTTTTCAGGAATATTCCAGAGTGATGTGGCACTCTTCTATATAGTTAGTGGCAAGAGACACATGATGCCTGTTTGTCCCACAAATGGTGATGCGCCCTTGAATCACTTGGTTAATGTGATATCGACCAGATTTTTTTCACTAAAACATGACTTATTTTACCTTTTTAATGAGTATCTTTGAAACTGTATGAGTATCCTATTTCCTTTTCTCTTTTGGTTTTTTGAGGTAGGGTTTCCTTCTAGCCCAGGCTAACTTGGGATTCAGGGTGGCCTCAAACTCATGGCAATCCTCCAACCTCTGCCTCCTGTGTGCTTGGATTAAAGGAATGCACCACCATGCCCATCTCCTATTTCTCATTCTACTTTTGTCCACTAATTTTAGCTTTTATTGATGAGTCTTGCCTGAAGCAATTAAGAGTGTGATCATGGCCAAACAATAATTTCCAAAGCCATCATTCTTTCCACACATCTTTATTAGTGCTCATTACATATGTTGAGCTTCTCAAAGGAATAATCTCTCAGTATGACTCCCCTTTAAATTAAAGGTCAAGGAGGTAAGTCAATAATGAAAGAGTATAACATCAGGGGACCTATGGAATGAAAGCTGTTGTTCTTATAAAAACTGGTGGCGTAACTTCTAACCTGAATGAATATAGCCATTATCACCAATCAGAGTCTTCCACATTGGTGAACTGGGGTAAAATAGATGCACACTTGTTTATCTTTCAAAATTCCCCCAAATAAATTATGCCTCCTAAGGCCTAGTATCTGCTGGTCACACTAAGAAAGCAGTCCATTTCGTCGTGTTATCAGAAAGCATGGGAACAAAGAGTAGATTTACTAAGAGAAAAGGGATATGTCTGAATAGGAACCTTGAGATTTTTTTACTTTGACAGCATATGCAACAGGTGAGCCTATGAGAGAGAAAAGCCAGGAGAGAATTGTGTGATGCTATGAAGATTATGATAAAAATCTAAGAGAGAGAGAGAGAGAGAGAGAGAGAGAGAGAGAGAGAGAGAAAGAGTAATCCAATATTGTCTTCCACTCTTGGGTATAGATTTGAATCTGGAAACACTTGGGTTCCTGAGATTAGAAGAGCTAGTTGAATGTTAGCAATATAACTAACCCTATTTTCCACAAACTAAGGTCAAACCTCCCTATGGGCTCTGGGATATTTGTCTAATGTCTTAGCTCAGATGAAAGTCACATGGCTATTCATCTGCCCAGGCAGTGCTGTACCAATGAAAGGGGGCAGGGTGAGGAGAGACAAAAGAAGGTAATGGGAAGGGATTATCAAATTATACTACTTTCGTGTATGAAGACTGTCAATAAAGTTTTTAATAAAGTTTTTTTTAAAGAAAGCAAAAAAGAATATACTGGTCAGGTTCTGACAGAACTTGGGAATCCATCTGTCTCCTCCAACCACTACAAAAAGGGGCAGGTTCTGGTGGGTTGACTCAGCTTTACTTTGTAGATGGCTGCAAAAACCTCCCTTCTGGAATACTTCTATCTCCCTCCTTATCCCAAATCTTTCCGTCCTTGTTTTCCAAGCACGACCCACAGTAAGGAGTGTTGAGAATAACAAAGATTAGCCCAATAGGGCAATTATAGTGTCTAAGAAGTCCACTGGATTTAACAAACAGTGTGACGTTTCTAGATTTCAAGGGCTTGAAAAGTATAAAGCAGATAAAGGAAGTGGAAAGAATGACTGACGGTAGCCTACACTTCCAAGAAATGTTTGTAAAAGAAACAAGACAGGTTATAATATTAAAAGCAGGCTCATTCACAGTGACTATCATTACCTGCAGAAGACATGCACAATTGATCCCATCAACATTTTGTCACGGATGATAGAGGAGGGAAAGAAAAGACATCAAAATGGGAGTTAGCTGGAGAGGTGTGGTTCAGTGAAAGGAGGAAGGGGGAGGGTGAACAAAAGAAGGTGATGGTAGGGGATTATGATCAAAATATAGTATCTTCACATGTGAAAATTATAAATAAGGGCTGGAGAGATGGCTCAGCGGTTAAGGCACTTGCCTCCAGTGCCTAAGGCCCAGGGTTCAATTCCCCAGTACCCACATAAGCCAGACCTACAAGGTGATGGCCCTGGTGCGCTCTCTCTCTCTCTCTCTCTCTCTCTCTCTCTCTCTCTCTCTCTCTCTCTCTCTCTCTCTGTATATGTATCTCTGCTTGAAAATGAATAAATAAAATATTTTTAAAAATAAAAAAATTATAAACAAAAAAGTTTAAGAAACAAGAAGCAGGTCATGCATGTCACAGACTTCTGCAGTTGAGATTTTAGGGTGTGTTTCAAAGAGCTAGAGAATGACAACCTAAAGATGCCAGAAAGGAGTTGATGGTAGGAAGAGGTCAGAGTAGAGAATCATTGAAAAAGTCTAGAACCCCAGAATGGATTCAATTTAGAAACGACGATAGTGATAGAGATGACTTCTCTGAATTAGGGAGAAAGAATGAAGGAAAAGGCAAGGGATGAGTGACAGTGAAAAGCTGAACTGGGACCTGGACCCTGTTGATAAATCAAGTGCGGGAATCATCTGTGGGATGCAAGAAGACTGAGGAGGGTTTGGAGATCATTGAAAAAATTCAAAAGAAGGTTAAGCAAAATAAAGGTGCTACTCTGACAACAAAACAGCTTAGAATCTGAAAAGCAAACATATTGCGTCAAGTTCAGACTGAGGGCTCCAGAAATCTTTACAGGTCTCTGCTTATTCAGTGCTTGTTGGAAAAGCCATGTGAACGGCTAAGGCTGATGGAAATCCCTGGCAGAATAATGGCTGGGATAATTTATTTCAATACCTAAAGCAACGAATCTTCCATTCATGGGTAAGATGTTAAAATACTGTCACCTTGCAGCCTAGCTCTCTCAGTTCCAGAAACTAGTTCCTTGAAAAAGAAAGGCAAGCACATACTCATTCATCCCCATCATGCATGAAATAAATCATTCTCCATTTCCCCATCCATCACCATGCCCCAAGTCATTCCTTGACACATTTACTGAGTGATTGTATCATTCCAAACAAAGTTGGCTTTCTACCCATTGCAATGATACTGACAGCTGATTTTTGTTAAAAGAAGCGTTTATGACATATGGGTACTGGGGATCACACTCAGGTGCTCATGCTGGTCTTACCCACTACCTATCTCCCTGGCCCTCAAAAAATGCTTTTCAAAAGTTTCTTTGATTAAAAAAAAGAACCCAGGAGTGGGCAGCAGAGAGGAAGGATAGTGTAAAGAATTTGAAAATCAATAAAACCACTATAGCCCAAAGAGATAGCTCACATCTGCCATTTCAGTACTCAGGAGGCTGAAGCAGTAGGATTGCTATGAGCTCCAGGCCAGCATGCGCTGCATAGTTAGTGCTCTGTCTCAAATCAACAACGAAAAAAAAAAAAGAAGCATTTATGTCACTCTGTAAAACATTGACTCATTGCCCCACTGCCTTCCATACTACACTATGGCCAGTTATGAATGAAATGCTATGTCCTTCTTCTTGGGCTTTTGTGGAGAGACTGAGAAAATAACTTCTTGGAGAAATGAAGGCTGAAATCCCTGGCAAGGAAGAATATGGTTCTCCAAAAAGGGGTTTAAAAATTACCAGGAAAGGAGATGTAAAATATTCATCCCAGAAATAAGGGTACACTGTTGGTGGCACCTCTTTCCGTCTTCCAAAAGGCTCCACCATGAATTCGTGTCTTCAGCAAATGGAAGCAGCTAAGCTGGAAAGCAGTGAGGAGAGTTGCCCTGACCTGGTCCTAAGAACAAAAAATGCAGCCTGGAAAGTTCCAGTCAAATAAAAGCCCTGTGGCAAGATGCTTGAGGGGACCCAAGAACAGAGTGGAGGCTGGAAGAAGCTTGAAAAAGCCATGCTTTGACCACAAACAAGCAGCCATAAAAGCGATCGGAATGAAGACCTTCCACCTCAATCATCTCTGTACAGAAGATAGAATTCATTAAACTAAGGGACAAACATGCTACATTTAATTTGCAGAATTTTTCGTTTTGGGCACTGGTGTTAGGTTGCAACCAAAAGGTGCTTAACACATGTGTATCATGTCACAAGACATCTTGCTATGAGTAATGATTACTAAACTTGCTGAAAAATGTTTCTTGTAAGTAACTATCTCCAAATAAGTGAAATACGTAAAAGTAAATCTGTAAAGGGAAACATAGGGTCACTATTAAGACTATGTGACTTAAAGAAATTCAGGCTTGGGGTCGGGTCATATTCATCTTCAGAAGTCCTGCTGGATGTGACTTAACACTGTGCATCGTGACTTCCCAATGATAATTGCGTGGGAAGGGACCATCGGGGCTAAGAGGATGGGATGCTATGGGCCCACATTTATACAGTTAAGAAGAACACAGAATATGGAGTTTAAGTCATAGAATCGGGTACTCCTGGGAAATAATGGCAATTAGGCTGAAGTGCAAACAGACAGGTTATACTTTATGTTCTTTCCTGAGTTTGGCTTGCCTTTAATTATGCGGTTTATCTTCTAATAACACTCAAGTAGCCGAAAAGCAAACGCTTGAGCTGAAGTCTGAACCAAGTACATCCACCAAGAGCCTCTCATTTCTAGAGATCCCTTAGAATAGAACTAAAACCACATTAATTAGTCTCAGGCCACCTTCCCTACAGTTACAGTCTTGTCTCTTCTCCTCAGCTGCCTTCTTCGCTTCCTCCCTCAGTCACTCCCCCCATCTCCCAGTTGTGCTCTGGAAGTGCGCTGTGACCACCTAAGTTATCACAACCAACACCAGGCTTGCCCATCCTGTGACATGCTCAAAATACTCCACCCCTTGGATTGTGTCATAAAGAAATCATATCAGTGTCAGAGTAACACATCCTACAGACACGTTACAGTTAGTCTGCATGAAAACTGTGTTTTTTATTAAGTTGAAGTCAGCTACATTAGATAGAAAAACGAGGAGTAGAAGGAAGAAAGCATTGCATGAAGGGATAGGAGGAAATGTTCATAATATATTTTCAATGTTAAAAAAGTGGTTGGACCAAAATTGTATCTAAAATAATTCCATTTTTATAAAATAAATAAAACAATATATAGACATATTGAGACAGCATTTTCATGGTATTGTGGATAGGCAGATATTAGGCTTAGAAGTTATTGTAGGAAGGCCCCACTCTTATTTCCCTGGTAACATAGGAAAGGGAAGAGACACTTTCACCAGACCAGAGGAACAAAGTCTTCTGGTCTGGTGGTCTGAGAGCCTGTCAATCATTTGCCTGGTCAAGAGATCACTCCTCACCTACAGACATGACATGCTAAAGAGGTGGGAGGAACAGTCACCCCCTTACTGAGCTAGGATACTTGCCCCTGCTGCTGTCCTTAGCTTCACGTTGATGCTAAGCATCTGACCAAGCAGCTTGTGGAGGAAAGGGTTTATTTTGGCATACAGACTCGAAGAGAAGCTCCATGATGGCAGGGAAAACATGACATGAGTAGAGGCTGGACATCACCTCCTGGCCAACATCAGGTGGACAACAGCAGCAGGAGAGTGTGCCAACACTGGCAAGGGGATGCTGGCTTTAACACCCATAAGCCTACCCCCACCAACACCACCTCCAGGAGGCTCCAGTTCCCAAATTGCTACCAGCTGGGGACCTCGAGTTCAGAATACATGAGTTTATGAGGGATGCCTGGATCAAACCACCACACTTGCAGAAACCCATTCCCTGCTGTAGTTGCTCTCAGATTCTCTTCTTGTTGACCCTTGCCTGCTTTTCTCAAAAGCTATCTTTTCCTTTCCCTTCCTCTTTCTTTTCTTTGGATGCTGGCAGAACCAAGCTTCTGATCCAACAACACCCTCTCTCTTTATTTTGGGGAACTCTCCCACTCTCTTGGGAGTCTTTCTATATTTTATGTCATAGTCTACTTTTGTCCTCCTCGCCTCCTAGTGCATATTCTTTAATTCTTCTTCGACAGTGACACTAACTTTAACTCCAGAGGCCCAATGCTCTCGAAACTTAGTAACAATTGGTTTGCTTGAGGAACAATATGTGGTCTGACTTGGCTAAGGCCCCTGACCTTTCTGGAAGGGGTGAGTGTACATACTGAGCAGGTCTAGCTGTGCAAGTGGAGGAGGAGAAAAACCAGTGAGTGTCAGGGAAGAGGCAAGTTGACCAAAAGACAGAGGACAGATAGCACAGGAAGATGAATGACTTCGGGTGCAATCTGCACTTTTAAGTACCAGTTTCTTTGCTCAGAATTAGAATGTTATGAAAGCAACAAATTACCTCCTTGAATTTTAGGTCTATCTGCTATAAGAAGAATTTTTATTCATTTTTAATGGCAGAAAGAAGGTAACAGAGCTTACATTCCCTGTCTCAAACCTAAGATCACACCATATGGCCTTGAAGAAGAAAGGCCCCGAGAAAGGTGGAAAAGGAAAAGACGACTTGGATTTAACGTGTGTATATCTTCATGAAACATAATAGGTAATGTGAGATCATCAACATTAACTGTATTTGTTTACTCGCCTTTCATGACTAAGACTTTGCCACAGGTCTTTATGTCATACATAGGATTACATTTCACAGGGGCAAGGCACTATAGAAAAGCCATTTGATAACAATGGCATCCTTAGCACTTTATAAATTAATGACAACAGAGAACTCTGTAACCCTGATGGATATCAGCTTACAGACATATGCTAACTTGAGACATTCCATCTCAACAGTCTGCTAACAAGGACTTCTTATTTAATTCCTTGGGTTCTGCTTCTGTTTCCTTACCAGCAAAGAGCAGGACAAAAACAACATAATATTGAGTAAACAAAATATTCCAGATTCAAGTAATTTTTTTCATAGATTCCATTCTTTTTAAAATTTCCCTTCTTTTTTTTATTTTTTATTTTTTGAGGTAGGGTCTCACTCTAGCCCAAGCTGACCTAGAACTCACTCTGTAGTCCCAGGCTGGCCTTGAACTCACACTCACAGTGATCCTCCTACCTCTGCCTCCCAAGTGCTGGGATTTTCTGTGGCTCAGGGAACCTCATAGAAGAGGGTGCAGAAAGAATATAAGAGTCATAGGGTGGGAAGGCATAGTGTGGGGCACTGTCCTCCTGGCATGAACTCACCAGTACATTCATGACCCCACAGTGATTACCAATGCCCCCACTAAGGAGGGTCCTCAGTGGAACGGGGGTGTGGGAGGGGAGGAAAGAGGATTAACTGATGGGAATATGACCAATTTGGAGTATGTCTATATATTAAAGTCCCCAATGAAATCATTTTATTAAAAAACAAAATACCATCAAAGGGAGGGTGAGATGCTCATGGCTAAGGTGCTTGCCACAGAAGTGTGAGTACCTGACTTGGATCCCCAGAACCCTCATAAAGCTGGGCACTGTACCAGGAAACTGTAGTCCCAGGGCCCTACAGCAAGATAGAATGCAGGGACAGGACAATCCCCAGAAGTTCATGGCCAGCTAGCCTGGCTAAAGCAGTGGTGAACAGTGAGGGGCCCTTGCCTCAAACAAGGCAGGAGGTGAGGAGTAATGCTCTAGGATGCCCCCCACACACACACACACTGTGGCAAACCTGTACACACACACACATGAATGTGCATGCATATCATACATACATACACACACAAATTATACCTCACAAATCTTTGTGTTTGGTTGCTATTATGCACAACATATATATTTCAACTTATTTTTTTATTTGAGAGACAGCTAAAGGAAGGGAGAAAATGGGTACACCAGGGCCTCCTGACACTGCAAATGAACTCCAAATGCATCTGGCTTTACATTCGTGCTGTGGAATTGAACTTGAGCCATTGGGCTTTGCAAACCAGTGCCTTTACCCACTAAGCCACCTCTCCAGCCCACAATATAGATATATTTAAATTGTACTTTTCTCACTGTTGATTATGCATAGCAATGTAAGAACTCTTATATATCTATTAAACTGCTAAGCTTCAGTAACTCATATATATATATATGGGTTTTATATATATCATTCATAGACAATATTTGTAGTCTTTGTTGTTATGTGGTGAAGATCAAACCCAAGGCCTCAAACACACTAGTTAAGAGCTCAACCACTGAGCTACAACTCCAGCCTCTGTTTTCTATATATATATTCACTTTTTCCCAGGCTGGACAGGACCCTAGTACCACACAGACTGAGACAATGACAGCAGAACTTTGTCCTACTTTGTCCACTTCTAAAGTAATACCGCTGTGTTGGTGTTTGCAGTATGCTTCTGTGATGTATTGGTTTCATACTTTTTGTCCTCAGAAAAGGGTTCTACATTCTGATTGCTTTCCTCATGAGCACTTGGACAGGCTCCAGTCACCTGACTCAGGCTCGCCACACTTATGGAAGAGTGGTCAGCATTTTTTGTCTGAAGCTTTTCTCAGAAACAAAATTATCACCAGAAGACAGCTTGGTGTGGAGAAGAGTTCACTGGAGTTTAGTTTACTCACATAGCTGAGAACCAAAGTTCCCCTTCTATAGACAATATAATAATACTGTCTTTACTGCGTCTGCTCAATGATTACCAGGAGGGCGCTGAAACTCCCCCCCCCCCTTTTTGTAAGTGGCATCTCCTGTGACATGTTTATGTCCTTAATCATATTAAGACCTACTGAAACTTTTTTGAGGATAATTTCACATTTTTCAACTTTGATCCATAACATGCTGATTATATATTTTGACATTCATAAAAGTTTTATTTCATCTAATTTTAAGTGGAAACATAAACCATCCAATATGTATACACCCTTTGATCATGAAGATACAATTCTAGGAAACAATGCCAAAAGTCCCTGAAGGCACACCATGACAAATGTTGCCATGCTATTTGAAATATCTCAGTTTGACACACAAATACAATCCAACATACACTGGTTAATTGTGTATTTTCATGCACTGAAATGTAACACAGGCTGGGGATTGTAGCACACACCTTTGATCCCAGCACTCATGAGCCAGAGGCAGGAGGATCACTGTGAGATTGAACCAGCCTGGGACTACAGAGTGAGTTCCAGGTCATTCTGGGCTAGAGTGAGAACCTACCTGGGGAAAAAAAAAGAGAAGTAGGAATTTTCTGATATAATCTGACCTTTGTCTACATGTGCATCCTTGCTCCCCAGCTAAACTAGGAATGTTAAGAATGACCATGTGTTGGCTTCTGGAATTTCCAGCACCTAGATGAACACCCTTAATGTGGTGTAATTCTAAGCTCCACAGTACAGTGTACATCTCTAACCAGAGCCTTTAGCATCACCTGAGTGCTTGGTAACAATGTGGAATCTCAGATGCCACCCCAGCCTAACTAAATCAGGTTCTATACTTTAGTCAGATATCAAGGAGATAGATCTGTTTGTGTGGATGCTGGAGAGATGGCTCAGTGGTTAAAGATGTTTGCTTGTAAAGCCTGACGACCTGGGTTTGATTCCTAGAACCCACATAAAGCCAGTGCACGCACCTGGAGTTTGTTTACAGTGGCAAGAGGCTCTGACATGCCATTCTCTCTCTCTCCTCTCTCCTTAAAAATAAAAGTTTAAATAAAAGGTTGTGTGGTACCAGTGAAAACTGCTCCTTTTGTGATCATGTTGATGTCAATATCTCATATTCCCTGTTTCTATCTTTATTTGCTCTTAAGGGTCTTAACTATTATGCATATGATAACTATTACCCAGTGTGCTCTGGGCAAAGAAAAAAGGACATTTTTTCTTTTTAATTAAAAATATTAATTAATTATGACAAAGAAAGAGGCAGAGAGAGAATAAGTGTGCCAGGACCTCTTGCCACTGCAAACGAACTCCAGACGCATGTACCACTTTGTACATCTGGCTTTATGTAGGTACTAGGGAATTAAACCCAGAATGTCAGGCTTTGCAAGCAAGTATCTTTAACTGGTGAGCCATCTCCCCAGTCCCCCTGTATTTATTTATTTTTGTTGTTGTTAAAAAGGACTCTTTCACAACTAAATCAGAACATTTTTTTCCAAGAAGGTTATTTCTGAGCAACTCTTAAAGGACATTAAGTCATTGACCAGGCAGGTGGACAAATGTATGTATGCTTAAAAATGTTTAGAGACATCTGAGAAATTGACTGTATGTGCTGAAAGAACACAACAGGAGGCTGAGGGCAAATTAAGAACAATCTCATTTTCTTTTTTTAATATTTTATTTATTTGAGAGAGAATGAGAGAGAAAAGGGCAGAGAGGGGAGAAAGGAAAGAGAGAGAGAGAGAGAGAGAGAGAGAGAGAGAGAGAGAAAGAGAGTGGCATGCCAGGGCCTCTAGTCAGTGCAAAGGAACTTCAGACACATGTGCCACCTTGTGCATTTATCTTCATGTGGGTACTGGGGAATCAAGCTCAGGTCTTTCTGCTTTTCAGGCAAATGCCTTAACCACTAAGCCATCTCTCCAGCCCCAAGAACTATCTCATTTTCTAAGCAAATGAATTCTATTTTTATCATGTAGCCAGGCTGAAAGAAACCAGTGAAGTATTTTAGGTAATAAATTACACAATAAGACTTGTTATATTCAAAACAAAACAAAATCCCACCAAGATGGAAAGGTGAGTTGCATGTCCAGATGATCCCTATGCTCCACAGAGAGACTCACAAAATACCTCACTAGAGACTGGTTGCCCTGACTGGCCAAAATATTTGGCGTCTGCACGACTGTAGATCCCGAGTAGTGATCTCTGATGGTTGGAACTGGCCAGTGAACTTCTGTAACTGTTCTAGGTTGAGTTACACAAGATAGATAGCTGGGTTCTCAGAAATATGTGCTTTGGTAAGGTTAGTACTCAATATTTTGAAGGTGAACATATTTCTGCAGATGGTAACACAGACAATACTATCAGTGCTTTCAAAATATGTGATCTTTTAGTCAATAATAATTTAAGCATCGTATATGTGTCAGACTGATGCAAGAATAAAAGCACCATGGTAAACTCAGAAAAGTTCTTAGGGACTAGAACAACCAACCCCAATTCCACAGCACTTGGGTTTTAAAGGTTCTCGTTTGTATGTTTGCCTCGACTGCCCTGGATTATAAGGCTAAAGGCATCGTGATGTGACTCTATCATCTCTGCTTCCACGGTGATTTTTCTTATGCAATTCTTATTCTCAAATAGTTAACTGCTCTATGGACTGCCACAAATGGGTTTTGAAAGCCACACTTTTAACATTTTTACATCAAAAGGAATACAAGTAACTGCTGGAGTAACAATGAAAATTTTCTGGCAGTGCATAAAACGGGAACAGTTCTAGAAAGAATCCATTAACAATATGGATAATACTAATTCCCAAAGCATTGTGGTTGTGTTTTATGAAATAATGCTTTACAGTGTGATCCATTTTACTGTCAGTAGAAGCTCATAGACGTTATATTAAGGCAAGAATTGTAATTGATTTTAAAACCTTGAAATGAAGTTTATTTACATTACTATTATTGAGACCTTAAATTCCATACCATCCATTTGACCCATCCAATTATTTGTCCAGCAAATACTAGGTGAGCACTCTTCTTGGTACCAGCAATACAGAGATGAAGAGGATACTTCTTTCGTTTAAAGGAAAACTTTCAAGCTGTCAGTTTAGTGGGGTAGACAGTCTGAGAAATTAGAAACTGCAATAGATACAAGACCAATACTGTGGGTATGTATGAGTTACCGCAGGGCCTAGAAGAGGGTTAACAGGTTTAGGGGTCAAAAGTCCTTGATGGCTTCTAGGAGGAGTGATGCTTGAGCTTTGGTTTTTGTCTAAAGTTAAAAGAAAAGGAGCCCAGGTGTGTTGATGCACACCTTTAATCTCAACACTGGAAAGGCTGAGGTAGGAGAATTGCCATGAGTTTAGGGCCAGACTGGGGATACAAAGTGTGTTTCAGGTCAGCCTGGACTGGAGTAAAACCCTCACCTTAAAAAATCTAGGAGACAGCTAGTATCTGAGGGTTTTTTTTTTTTTTTTTTTTTTTTGGTTTTTCGAGGTAGGGTCTCACTCTAGCCCAGGCTGACCTGGAATTCACTATGTAGTGTCAGGGTGGCCTTGAACTCACAGCGATTCTCCTACCTCTGCCTCCCGAGTGCTGGCCACCACGCCTGGCTTAAGTTCTTAGAAGTCCACATGGACAAAATAGGAATTTATTAAAACAATGTTAGGTAGCTTATCAAATTTCCTAGGTAACTCAAAAAAACCAGGCTGAGATCGCTGAGCTAGAAATGCCTCCCAACGCCATACTGCTGTAGCTGGTCTGGCCACTTCTACTGGTCCTGTACATTAACTAGCAACCAGGTCCTGCTGCTTCTGAAGTTCAGTCTTGTTGCAACTGCTCACATCACTGTTAGAAGAAAGTTCTCTGGGACTCTTATCTATGTCTCAATAACTCCCAAACCAAAATCTGGGATGTGGATTATATGCCTATAGCTGGATGGAAAGGAAACTAAGAAAGGAGGTATCACCCAGTTTTGATTATCTAATTTTGCACAGCAAATCACCTTGGGTGGCATAAAACATCAGCAAACATTATTATGCCTCAATATCCTTTAAGTTGACTGGACTCAGCTGGACAGTTCTACCCCACATAGCTGCTACATCTCAGATCTCCAAAAAGCCATCCACCTGGGATGTTCAAGACGGCTCACTCACATGGCTGACAATTGGCTGGGTGCTAAAGCCAGGGCACCAGAGTAAGTCAGTTCTCCTCCATGGGGCCTCTACATGTATAATATCACATTACTACAGCCTAGTGCTGGGAGGGGAGGTGCAGGTTTTTACACAGTGTCTCTCTTGTAAGTGGAAGCCTCATCATCATTAAAGTCAGAAGCTTCATAATTCTTAGTGTTCTGCCTGTGGAGTGATATATTACCTCTCCACACATTCAAAGCAAGCCACAGGCTAGCACACACTTATAAATAAATGAGATATACCACAATGCCAAGTGGCAAAAGAAATTGGAGCTACTTTTAAAGTCCCCAAATTGACATTTTTTTTTAGCTTTTGTAATTGGACAAATGTTTTGCTTCCCATCTAGACTCAGAAATTGCAATTTTTCCAAGCATCAGAAAGGTTCAGATACTAAGTTATCAAAGAAAAAATATGTCAATCATAAGAAACAGGAAGAAGAGAGCATTCCAACTGGAGAAAAGAGAATTGGAAAGTCAGAGAAGACCCGACTTTCAGGAAAGTCAGCTGAGACCTTCTCTGGCTGTCTCTTAGGTGGTGCACTGCTCTTGACAAGTCCCGTTCACTTCATTAGAACTGTTCTTTGCTGAGCAGAGTTGTAATTCACTGTGTCTGTGCCCATTTGAAGGTCTGAACTAATTACAATTGATTCTGAAGTTGCAGTCTTTGTTTTCTCCTTTCCACATCTTTAAAACTCTTTTCAAGATCACTGATTACAAGAGCTGCAAAATACATACTCAACAATTATCTAGAGAATGAAACAATTTGTAAATAAATATATCCTTACCTCCTCTGTATACTCAAGTATACAATAATCCATGCATCTTCAGCAAACAAAAATGCACATATACTAACACCACATTTACATACCACATAAAGTTTTTAAAATTAAATCTTGGAAAATAAATTCCATAATTGACACATGTTGTTTTAATTTCTGGAGAATCATCCATTATTTCTCCCTGGCTCTCTTATAACAAGAATTCTTTTTTTAAAAAAAAAGATACATTTCCTATATTTCAAGAAACATTGCAAGCTTACTTAGTACTTATTGTTATGTATACTATTTAAATAGCTCTGTTTATTTGTTGCTCTCTGCCTCCCTGTACTCTAGTGTGAGAACCCAGTTCTGGCCACTGCAGTAACAGAGGGTTAGTTCTTCTGAGCAAGCTGGGAAGGACCGGGACTGGGGCCCATAATAAACTGAACTATTTATCAACAAACATTTGATGATATTCTGAGGATATGCACATGGCTTGTTCATTCAAAAGACAGAGGAGGAAGTTCTTAGCATAGCCTCTGTACAGATAGATCTCTCCTGCCTTGGTCAAGGCAAATTTCTGCCTAATTTCTCAAGAAGGAAGTTACAACATTTCTTTTTTTTCTGGTATGCATCTATGATACGTGTGTGTGTGTGTGTGTGTGTGTGTGTGTGTGTGTGTGTGTGTGTAAATTTCCAGTGTCAGTCCTCGCCTTTCACCTTGCTTAAGGCAGGATCTCTTGTTCACTGCTGAGTTTGCCAGGCTAACTGTCCTGAAAGTTTCTGGAGGATTCATTTGTCTCTGCATCCCTTCTCAATGTAGGTGTTCTGGGATTACAGATTCTACCACATCCAGCTTTATATAGATTCTGGGGATCAAACTCAGGTCCTCATGTTCCCATAGCAAGTGCTTTATCTACTGAGCCATCTCCCCAGCCCAAACAATGACATTTATTTCATGAGATCTACAGAGCTATACAAATGTAGGGACTGAAGGCCCCAAGGGACTGAGCGATGGCTCAGTGGGTAACAGCATTTGCTGCATAAGCACGAGGACGTGAGTTCAATCCCCAGCACTGATGCAAATAAACATGCATGGCTGTGTATATCTATAACTCCAGAGCTAAGGTAAGCAGAGACAGGAAGATTGCTAGGGCTTCTTGGTCAGCCAATCCAACTAAAAATGGTGAGCTATAGGTTCAGTAAGAGATCCTGTCTTGTAGAAATAAGGTGGATGAGGCGAACACCTGACATCCTCTTTGGTGTTTGCATGTGTGTGCATGGGGTATGTGCACTTGCACGAATACACACACACACACACACCACATACACACACATACCACACATCAAAAAAAAATTAGGGTTTGGTTTGATATATGGGTTCAGTGGCCAACAGAGTCCAGGCCCAAAATGGCAAAGTTCTATACTGAAAATCTCTGAAAAACTAGTGTGGCAGTATGCCTCCTGCAGTGACTTCAGTTTGGGGAAGCAACAGCAAATCCTGAGGGTCCCAAGATTGGCAGCCTGGAACCCTTAAGTTTAGAGGAATCCCTACCAGAAGCCAGTTGCAACACCACCCTAATTATAAAAAATAAAAGTATCTCCATTGCTGAATACCACCAGATTAGGAGTAAGGGTGGAAGGTGGAGCTAAAATTACCCTAGCTAAGAATCCCTAGGCTGTGGGAAGGATAATAGAATTTTCCACTAAGAGACCAATTCCAGGCTCTTGTTGGAATACTTACACTATGTTACCTCATCTACATAACAGCTCTGTGAAGTAGAGGCCCTGCCTTAACTGTTACAACTATGGAAAGTTCATAGCAAGGTTCTGTGCTGTCTCTGGGGTTGGGACCTGGTCTATCACAATTCAAAGCTACTTTGCTGTTCACACAGTTCAAGCTGCCTCTCTTTCTGACAGCAGGGAAAAGCTGCCAGAATGCCAGCATCTCAGGCCTGGCTGCAGGGGAGAGGTGTGAAGAACAGTTGAAGGAGTATCCCCAGTACCCACATCAAGCCAGATGCACAAAGTGGTGCATGCGTCAGGAGTTCATTTGCAGTGGCAAGAGAGCCTGGTACTCATGCATGCTCCTTCTGTAAATAAAATGATTTTTTAAAATATTTTATTTATTCATTTTCAAGCAGAGAGAGAGAGAGAGAGAGAGAGAGAGAGAGAGAGAGAGCACACCAGGGCCACCACCTTGTGGGTCTGGCTTATGTGGGTCCTGCCGAACTGAACCCGGGACCTTAGGCACTGGAGGCAAGTGCCTTAACCGCTGAACCATCTCTCCAGCCCTAAATAAAATGATTTTTTAAAAAGTGTGTGTGTGTGTGTGTGAATAAAATGAATAGAAATCTCTACCCTCATGCAGTTACTACTTGCACAAAACTCCGTTTTATTTCCCTAGATCCTACTACCACACAGAGTTAACGATATATGTAGGGTTCTCACAGAGGCAATGTCCTAGTTTGACAAATTTTTTCAAAAGCTCAAATTCTATATACAAATGTCCACCAAACTCTATAGAGCTTCCTAAGAATATTTGAAAGAGGCTCTTGGGGGTGTGAATTTGCATGAAAACAAAACATCACCTAAACTTGTGGGAACAAGAGATAATACCTAAATTTGACTTCTTAGTTGGTGTTATTTTTTTATTGTCCATAATGAGTTACATTATTTAGTGGGCAAACAATGAGTTGTTATCCCCAATTTCCCGATGCCTCCCTCCCCCATTCCCAATTGGCTGGATATCCTTAGTTGGTGTTATTGACATTGAAATGGCTGTCATAGAAATACTGGGTGTGCAGTCTATATTTAGATATGTTATCAGAAAACAGTACACATGGGACTGACTCACCAGAATGACCTAAGTAAAAAGGTTAGCAAAAAGTGAACACCCAGTTCTCAAAAGAAGAAATACAAATGCCCAATGAATATATGAGAGGGAAAAAAAAGCATGTCCAACAATGCTGGAGACTAAGGAAATACATATTAAAACTATATGAGTAGGTGTGGTAGCTCACTCAAGATGAGGTGGGAAGATTTCTGTGAGTTTGAGACCAGCCTGAGCTACATTTTGAGTTCCAGGCCTGCCTGGGCTATAGTGCAAAACTGTCTCAAAAACAAAACAAAGAAATAAAAATGACATTAAAATTCTCTTCTATCTCACCCTTAGCAGAATGGCTATTCTCTAGAAAATAGCAACTGTGTGCAAGAGCCCTCATACACTACTGATGGGGATGTAAACTGGTGCAGCTACTTTGGAAGTGGATACAGAAGTTCCTCAGGAAAACAAAGAGGGGCAAGGGAGATGGCTCACTGGTTAAAGGCACTTATTTGCAAAACCTGATGGCCCAGGTTCAATTCCTCAGTACCCACATAAAGCCACATGCACAAAGTGGCACATGCATCTGGAGTTCTGTGTGTATATGTGTGTGTTTCTGTCTCTCTCTCTCAAATAAATAAATATAATAAATTTATATGACCAGCTATACCCAAAGGAATCCAAGTCAGTATGCAATAGAAATACCCACACATTCATGTTTATTGCTGCATTACTCCTAACAGCCAAGGAATATACCCAGCTCAGCTGCCCCGTCAACAGATATATGAATAAAGAAAATGAGGTGTATATGACCAATAAAATATTATTCAGCAATAAAGAAGAATAAAATTATTTTCAGGAAATTGGGTGGAAATAGAGATCATCAAGTTTAGTGAAATAAATCAGACTCAGAAAGAGTATCACATGTTTTCCCTTATATGTGGAATATATATATATATATATGTATATAAAACATGAAAGCAGAAGTAAGAGGACTATTTGAAGGGAGGAAAGAGATGAGCAGGAATGGGGAGAAAAGCCAAGGGAGGACACTGGGAGGCAAATATGAAAAATACAAATATATATATTTATTTATGAAAATGCCATAATGAAAACCATTGTTTGGTATGCTAACTGAAAATATTAATGAAAATATTTTAAAAATAAATATGTCAGATTTTGAAGTCCAAGTACAAAAATAATGTATATTATCTAATTAATGATTTAAAGACATTGAATGTTAAAATAATTCTTTAGGTGTGTTTGTGCATAATATAAATCAGTTCATTAATAAAGATGATGATGGTTTATTGAATATTTTAGATATATTTTATTAAAATACATTATAAAATATAACTTCAGTTTATTTTACTATTTTTAAAAATATTTGTTTGGCCGGGCGTGGTGGCGCACGCCTTTAATCCCAGCACTCGGGAGGCAGAGGTAGGAGGATTGCCGTGAGTTCAAGGCCACCCTGAGACTACATAGTGAATTCCAGGTCAGCCTGGACTAGAGTGAGACCTTACCTCGAAAAACCAAAAAAAAAAAAAAAAAAATTTGTTTGAAGGTCAGGCATGGTGGCACACGCCTTTAATCCCAGCACTTGGGAGGCAGAGATAGGATTGCCATGAGTTTAAGGCCACCCTGAGACTACCTAGTGAATTCCAGGTCAGCCTGGGCTAAAGCGTGACCCTACCTCAAAAAACAAAACAACAAAGAAAGAGAGTAAATGGACATGCAAGGGCTTTGAACTAACACCAGATATATGCACCACTTTTGTGCTCGTGGCTTCTTGTTGGTACTGAACCTGGGCTGACAGGCTTTGCAAACAAATGCCTTTAACCATTGAGCCATCTCCCCAGCCCTTATTTTACTTTTAAGAAAAGGTAGCTAGGCTTAGTACACACACCTGAAATCATAGCACTTGGGAGACGGAGACAGGAGGCTTTGTAAGCAAGTGCCTTTATTTCCTCTTTATTTTAAACATTATATAATTCCTTATTTTTAAATACATTAAACCTCTTCTTATAATCTTCTTATAATCAGCTTATTCGAATATTTCTGTTTAGTAGAGCTGTCAAATGAAGACAAGCATGTGTTTATCTGAAATCAATTCCTTTCTAGTTTCTACATAGACATACTTTTGTTCCTTTCCTTCAGTCAAGCTTGCTCACGAGTTAAAACCAACAGGGGGCGAAACTACAAATAGTTATAAATTTGACAAGCCATATAGATTTTTCTCACTTTAGTGACTGACCAATAACAAAAACAAATCCAGCGTCACCGCAAATCGATTGGTGCTCCAACTTAAAGGGATGGAGTTTCGGTGTGTGTTGCAAGGCTTGAACTGCAAAGAGACAAATTGGTGGGGAAGAGGGGAGTCTCCTTGGAGCGCTCCAAAGTAACTTCTGGAACAACGCAGAGGCGAGATAAATCGTGAACAATTGCTTACAGTAGAAAAAACTTTGATTAAATGTGTGAACCCCACTTCCTGCTAAATGTCATATTACTTTGTATCAACATAAGTATACTTTATTATATAATATTCATTTAGATATTTGTTGTGTAATCACTATGTGGTAGTCATACTGCTAAAATGGTTGGAATTAAAAGTGTAATGTTAGAATTTGCCCAAGTAAAATTGAACGGCTTACATTGACTCAAAAAAAAAAATGCTACTGTGCTTATCTTTTCCACGGGGTGGACGCCCGCGCTGAAGGGTGTTTTCGTGCCTGTTGCTTGCGTCGCTGTCGGGGAAGTATTTTAAATTATTTCACGCAGGCAGGAGCAGCCGCGGGGCGCTCACCTGGGACGGGGACCATCCCGTGCCGCGGGTGTCGCGGACATTCGTGGGGGAGAGGGACCGGCGGCGAGAACACGGAGGATCCGACGATCGACACCGCCTCCGTCCCTCCCTCTCCGCCCAGCGGCACAGCTCCGGGCTTCGGCGGGGCGGCTGCCTCCGTCCCAAGTCGGATTTAGGACACCCACTTCTTTGTCGGCTGCTGACGTAGAGAGGAAGAGACCCAAAAAGCTGACGAGCAGGGTTTGGGGGCGATCTGGCTCTGCATCTGCATCTACGGACGATCGCAGCGAGCAGGACTTAACCGGGTCCCGAGCTCGGGCCCGGAGCCGGAGCGCGTCCCGGGCCGCCTGGGCGGGCGCAGGACGGCCGCATGACGTCATTCCCGCGACGCGCCGGGCGAAGGGCGGCTTGCCCGGACCCAAGATGGCGGTCGGCGCTCGCCGCGACCGCGCGTGCGCAGGAGCCGGCGTTCCTTGACACGAATTCCCCACCCTCGCTCCCAGGCCGGACCTAACCACCCGCGCCCGGAAGTGACGTGTAGGCAGCAGCGGTTCCGCGCTGCATGATGGGAAAGTGTGTGGAGTGGGCGGGGGTTCTCCGCGGAGGAGGCGGAGGCGGCGGCGGCGGCGGCGGCGGCGGCGGAAGAGGGCGGAGGGTAGCGGGATGGGGGTCCCGCAGCCGCGCTGGAACTCCGGGTGGGCGTCCACGGCGCTGCTGCGCTGACGCGGGTGGGAGCAGCCTGCCCGCCGCGCTCCCCGGCCCTCCGCGCGGACGGCCGGTCCTCCCCGGGCCCGAGAGCCATGCCCATCGCGGCCGCCCCGGACGAGCCAGGTGAGTGAGTGCCGTGGCGCCGCTCAGGGCCGGCCCGGCCCGTCCCCTCGCCGTGGCCCGCTCGGAGCGCCTGCCGTCGGTGACCGGGACCGGGGCGGCGGGCCTGCGGGCTCCGCTCCGCCCGAAGCCCCGGCGGGCGGGCGGGCGGGCAGGGCACGGTCCTCGCCGTACCGCACTCCGGCCGCGGGGAGGAAGCGAGCCCTTCCCGGCCGCCCTGCCCGGAGCAGTGGGGAAGTTTGGGGCTCTCCCCCTCCGCCGCCTCGTGACAGGTGTAAACACGTCTTCCTCGCCGAGGCCGCGCGCCACCATCCCGGGTCCCTGCGGCCAAGGCGCCGCGGGCTTCCTCGGGCGCACCGCACCCTCCACCTGCGCCGTGCCCGGACCCCGGCGTTTCCAGGCGCAGAGAGGAAACAGAACCAGGGGTTAGGATGGGATCTTCCTTTTTCTTGTTGGCTTCTTCAACTTCAACTTGGTGTCCCACCGGATCTTCTATTGGGGTCCAGAAAAGACTGGGGTGGGGGCGTGCAGCCAGCGGTGGATCCGTTTCAAAGTTCTTACTTTGGGCGAAGTGAAGTAAAACTTTATACCTGAACTTTTCTTGCGACCTCAATCTCTTCCACAGGCTGTATTCTTAATGCTCTGAGGTTTGGGATTTTCTTTTTCTTTTCTTTGGGGTGGGGAGTGGAGGTGGAAGCCGCAGGCACAGTTTACGTTTTATTATTGCTTTCAAGTTAAATTCAGAAAAAAAAATGCTTACTAAATTTACCAGCAATAAATATTCAGCTTCATTGCGTTGTTTTAATCAGCACAGTTTACCTACATTTTTTTTAATGCACCTAAATGCTGACTCTGGTAGTTAATTAACACTTTTCAGGGATGTATTTGTTTAAACAAGGCATCTGTAGTAGTGTGATCGATGGAGATATTTCACACAAAAGATAGATTCAGCATAAAAATTTCTAGTCTAGTAAGTGGCATGTCTTAGCTCATTAGCTCCAGTTAGTGCTCTCTGAGTGTGTGTCGTGTTGCATTCAAAGATAAGTTTGTAATTTAAAAGCCATGAGAGAAATTCACTGTAACTGAATAATATGTAGGGCACTTGAATTTTGATATTATATGATCTTTTGATTTAAAAACTAATAAAATTAATCCTATGTCAAAACAAGGGTATACCTACATATGCTCATGATTTCATTGATAGATTTTGCAGGACCTAATTGTCTATGAAAATTATACCATCTAGATGAATTCTATTATAAAACATCATTTAAATTTTAAATCAGTTTTTACAGTTAAAAAGTAGATGAAAAAAGTAGTGACAGTTGAGTAGTAATTAAAAAAATTTTTTTAGTTGTTTATTTGCCAGGAGGATAGAGAGAGAGAATGGACAGGCCAAGGCCTCCTGCCACTGCAAACGAGCCCCAGATACATGTGCCACTTTGTGCATCTGGGTTCACATGGGTACTGGGGAATCAACCCAGGCCATCAGGCCTTACAATCAAGCCCTTTAACCTCTGAGTCATCTCTCCGGCTCCCCAAATTTTTATTTTGTTTGAAATCCAAAATGTCTCCTTCAACAAAGAAGTCTTTGAATAATAGCATCTCGTTAAGGGACTGCCCCTTGTTTCCCAACTCTCCTCAAATCTCATAATTAAGTATTTTTAAAAGTAATCAAGACTTATGTAGATTAAATATTTATATTCTAATTTAATGTTACCATTAGTTTGTGAGTTAAGCAGTTATGATTTTTAACTAGCAATTCCCTTTATATAGGCTATAGAGCCTTTCCATCCTGAAATTCATATTTTTTGCTTCAGTGCTACTTTGAAAATATTTGGCATCATATAAATTTTACATATATCATTTTGGTAACCTTTTTTTCCTAATCTATGTGTGTGTGACACTGATACATACTGCTTTCTGTGAGCAAAATACTTTTCCCTTTGTGTATGTGTTTGTGAGGAGTGAACCCCTGGCACTATGCTCACTAGATAAATGCTCTAGTGAATTCTGTATAGAGTAGTAACGTAATCCTCACAGCAACCCTGTAAGGCAGAAAGGTAGTATTGTCACTTTTTTTTTTTCCAGAGGAAATTGAAACAAATAGTAACTTGCTTACAGCAAACAGCAGTATCAGAGGCAAGGCATAATATTCCACTTCCATAGTTTTAAACATTCAAAATTGTACCACTTTATTGGGATTCATGAAGAATGTACCAAAAAGATAAAAGTGTATGTGGACTAGAGGTTTTAGCTCAGTGGTGACACTTGTGAAACCCTGGGTTCAATCTCAGTACTGCGTGAAAGAGCAAGCGTGGGAATGATAAACACTGAGTAGAAGTTCCTCTGGACAACTGAAGAGAGATATGGGAGCTAGGAAGGATGCATGATTTTCAAATCTACAATAAAATCTGAAGAATATTTAGAAAGAGATTAAGATGTAACACAGTGTTGTATGGTGGGTATGTGATCATTTCTTCTCTACTAAGCTTTGTTGTATTGCTTGAAATCCTTCACAGTAAAATAAAAATGTAAGCACTTCAAAACATGTGAAGTATCACTCAGCCTTGGTTTTGAAAGAGACTAGGGAAGCAGTGTTATTTTTTTTTAAATATTTTATTTATTCAATTCATTTTCAAGCAGAGAGAGAGAGAGAGAGAGAGAGAGTACACCTGGGCCACCACCTTGTGGGTCTGGCTTATGTGGGTCCTGGGGAATTGAACCGGGGGCCTTAGGCACTGGAGGCAAGTGCCTTAACCGCTGAGCCATCTCTCCAGCCCGCAGTGTTATTTTTGTATTGACTTCATTTTAAAGTATAAGGAGCTTCTAATTTTAAAATACTTGAAAAAGGTAGGATTGCCATGAGTTCGAAGCCAGCCTGAGACTACAGAGTGAGTTCCAGGTAAGCCTGAGCTAGAACAAGACCCTACCTCGAACCGCCCCCCCACCCCCCAAAAAATTTGAATTATGGGGCTGGAGAGATGGCTCAGTGGTTAAAAGCACTTGCTTGTGAAACCTGACGGTACAGGTTCAATCCCCCCAGTACCCACATAAAGCCAGATACACAAAGTGGCTCATGTGTCTGGAGCTTGTATTCAGTGGCAAGGAGGCCCTGATGTGCCTGTTCTCATTCTTACTCATTATTTCTCTTTCTGCTTGGAAATGAATATTCGATAAAAATATTTTTGAAAAACTCAAGACTTACTAGCTTCACATTGAAAAAAAAAAAAAAACTACCTTTTCCAGGTTCCTCTGCATTAACCTGCATTAACTTATTTTGCTTGGTTTCTCCTAACCTGCCACGTCACCACAACAGTCCTATATGACACCTCTGGTTTCTATTTCTGGCCATATGCTAGGATAAGGGTTCATAGGTCAATGGTTGATATAACTTTTGAGAAAGAGAAAAGTTAGAAACTGTTCAGTAAGGAGAAAAAGTTCCCAAGAAATGTAAAGAGAAGAAAACAGATTTGAGACACCATCTTCTTGTTGGTAACTAGAATTGCCTATTCCAAATAGCTAACTTAAAGGCAGTCCTTTCATAGATTAAATATATAAATATAAAACAAAATAAATGTAAACAAAAATTAAAGGTTGTTTGTATATTCATAGTTTAATTTATAGGCATTTTAATAGTAGCTTTCAGAGGAAAGTTACATAGTAAATTAGTATAAATTTCCTTTAGGTTTTGTTTATGCAAATACAACTAAATGTCTGCTAGTCTGCCCTCTCTTCCTTTCATTCTTGCAAGTATTCATCAAGCACCAGCTCTGTGTCAGGCCACTTTCTAGGAGTTGGGAATGCTTAAATGGACAAACAGTAATACAGTCTGCTTTTATAGAGCTTTGATTTCTTGTGCATGTGTGCATGATCTTGTGCATAGGTGCATACACATGTGCATACGGGCATGATCTTGTGCATATATGCACATGTGCATACGGGCATGATCTTGTGCATAGGTGCACACATGTGTGTATGGACATGTTTGTTCATAGTTGCAAGCGTGTGTACAGGATGTTTGTTTTGGGGTAGACAAAGATAGCAATACGCTAGCAGATTATGTTCAGTATTGTGAAGAAAATGAGTTGTTTTGGGGGATATGGAAGTGCTGCTTTTGTACTCTGAGCCAAGGAGTGGGTGGCAGTTATGGGAAATTGATGAAGCTTGCTGTTTGCTTCAGGGTGGGGTTGAAGAAGGCTTGAGACCTGAAAGAAGTGAAGAAAACCAGGGGAAGATCACTGGAGGCACATGTACATAATGCCTGAAGTAGTTGAAAGACAGTGGTAGAGAAGTCTGTGGCTAGGAAAGTGTGAGCGAGCAGTGGAATAGTAGGAAGGTGGGTGGGCAGTGTTGGAAGGAAGCCCTTTATAAAAATGCTGGTGACTAGCTTTTCACTGTGTGCAATAGAAGCCATTGCAAAGTTACTGAACAAAGACGTAAGGTAATGTATGTTTTGAAAGGAAATGTTTAAAAAATGCCAGGGATTTGTAAAGGATGGAGATGTGGCTTAGTGATAAAGCATGTCCTTAGTATGTGTGTACTTGGGTAACCAAACACCTGTCCTCATGCTGGCTTCAGCCCCTGGCACCTCTGTCCCAATGAAGTAGTCCACCGGGTGTAAAGAGAAAGATCCACTTGGAAGGTGGAGATTGTAGTGGCTACAACTAAGGTCATAGCAGTAGAGATCTGAGAAATGGTAGGGTTTTTTAATTCAAACCTCTAATAACCTTTTCTATCATTAAATTTAGAAACGTTATAAAGGCGCTGTTTTGAAAATTGAAGTCCATGTAACCATAGCCTTTATTTATTTATTTATTTATGGTTTTTCGAGGTAGGGTCTCACTCTAGCCCAGGCTGACCTGGAATTCACTATGTAGTCTCACGGGGGCCTTGAATTCATGGCGATTCTTCTACCTCTTCAAGTATTTTTAAGTTAGAAGCTCCTTATACTTTAAAATGAAGTCAATACAAAGTAACACTGGCTTTTTCTTGTTGTTTCGTTTTGTTTTTTGTATATGTCTTACCACACCTCAGCAGTGACCATCCTTGTATCCTTGGTACCTGCCGTCTTTCCTCTTAGCAGTTCATTCTTTCAACTGCTCTTTCCAGTCAAGTGTGCTCTTTTTCTTAGAAGCCTGGCAGCTACATTTTATATGCTTTTTTGAATTGCTTTCACCAATTCTTATAGTAATCCTGCTAATAAATTTTTATCAAGTATTTATTTATTTATTTGAGAGAGAATGGGCACACTAGGGCACTTGCCATTGCAAACAAACTCCAGATTCATTTGTCACTTTGTACATCTGGCTTGACATAAATGCTGAGGAATTTAACCCAAGCTGTCAGGCTTTGCAAGCAAGTGCCTTTAACCATTGAGTCACTTCTCCGGTGCCCCATTTTTTAAAAAATGTTTTAGTGATTATTTATTTATTTATTTGCAAGCAGAGAGAGAAAAAAATGGGGGGTGGCACACCAGGGTGTCTTGCCGCTGTAAGCAAACTTTTTGTGCATCTGGCTTTATGTGGGTACTGGAGATTTGAACCTGTGATGCCAGGCTTTTTGCAAGTAAGCACTTTTATTAACTGCTGAGCTATCCCTCTACCCCTTCCTTTAAAAAAAAAAAGTATTTTATTTATTTTTTTTTTTAATTTTGGTTTTTCCAGGTAGGGTTTTGCTCTAGTCCAGGCTGACCTGGAATTCACTATGAAGTCTCAGGGTGACCTTGAACTCAAGTCAGTCCTCATACCTCTGCCTCCCGAGTGCTGGGATTAAAGGCGTGCACCACCACGCCCGGTTTATTTACTTATTTTGAAAGGAGGGGGGAGAGAGAGAATGGGCACACCAGGACCTCTTCCTGTTGCAAATGAACTCCAGACACTTGTATCACTTTGTGTATCTGTCTTAATATGAGTACTGGAGAATTGAAACCAGGCTCTCAGGCTTTCTTACTAATACATTGTTAAGCTTTGTTAAAGTTATGACTCCTTTCACTCAGTTTTAGTCATTTTGTATATAGTAGATGCTCAGAATAAAGGATGATTGTATTTTTTTCTTTTTTTTTTTTTTTTTTTTTTTTTTTTTTTTTTTTTTTTTTTTTTTTTTTTTTTTTTTTTTTTTTTTTTTTTTTTTTTTTTTTTTTTTTTTTTTTTTTTTTTTTTTTTTTTTTTTTTTTTTTTTTTTTTTTTTTTTGATTTTTTGAGGTAGGGTCTTGTTCTAGCCCAGGCTGACCTGGAATTCACTCTGTAGTCTCAGGCTGGCCTCAAACTCATGTTGATCCTCCTACCTCTGCCTCCAAGTGCTGGGATTAAAGGCGTGCACCACCACGCCCAGCTCGATTGTATTTTTTATTATTTATATTACGTATGCATATATTATGTATACATGTGTCATGGCAAAGGTGGAGGTCATCCCTGGGGGTGTTTGTCTCCTACTTTCTTTTGGAAAAAGGGTCTCTTGTTTGTACTGCTGAATGGGTGCCAGTCTAGCTTCCTGATTCTCCTGCTCTCTGTGGATGCTGAGGACTTGACCTTGAACAGGCAGGCTTGTAAGGAAGCATCTTTACCCACGGTGCCATCTCCCCAGTCCTATTTTTCATGTTTATAGAGGTTTACAAGAGTATTGTTGGAAGGGCTGAGGAGGTGGCTCATTAGATAAAGCGCTTACTGGACTGGTGGGTGTGTGTAATATAATCCCAGCCTCTGGGAGACAGAAATGGAGGGAGTCCCAGGGCAATCTGGCCAGTTAGGCTAGCTGAATTGGAAAGCCTTGGGCTCAAGTGAGACACCCTGTTTCAGTAAACAAATTAGAGTTATCAAGAAAGATGTCTGAGCCCAGCGTGTTGGCACACACCTTTAATCCCAGCACTTGGGAGGCAGAGGTAGGAGGATTGCCGTGAGTTCAAGGCCACCCTGAGACTACATAGTGAATTCCAGGTCAGCCTGGACTAGAGCGAGACCCTACCTTGAAAAACCAAAAAAAAAAAGAAAGAAAGAAAGAAAGATGTCTGATATCAACCCCTCTGGCCTCCAAATGCAAATGTACTTTTCTTTAAAAAGGTCACATTTACTTTTAAAATACAGATCTCTTACTATTTTGGTTTGGTTTGAATTTTTATTTTTTAAATTTATCTTTGTGTGTGTGTGTGTGGTGTGTATGTATGATATGTGTGTGTGGAGGTCAGAGAACAACTTTTGGGTGTCTTCACTTTCCACCTCTTTGGCTACAAGGTCTTTTGTTCTCATTGTTCACTGCTGACTTGCCAGGCTAGCTGGTCTGCAAGCTTCCAGAAAATTCTTAGGTCTCTGTAGCTCATTTTACCATCAGCATACTGGGATTTTGGAAGCGCACCACAGCTTCTGGCTTTTATGTGAGGTCTGGGGATGCAAATGCAAATACGCAGGCTTGGCCACAAGCACTTTACCCTCTGAGCCATCCCGCGGCCCTTTTTTTTTTTTTTTTAATTTTCTCTCTGTGTGTATAGTATGCATGTGTGTGCAGATGTGCACACCCTACGCACATGGGTGTGGAGGCCTCTATCACCTTATTTCTCTGAGATAGAGTCTCAAACTGAACCTGAAGCTCACTGTATTTTTTGGTTAGACTGGCTGACTGGGGAGCCCCAGTGACCCTCATGTCTCCACTCCACTGAGCCCTAGGGTTGCATGCTTGCAGAGCCATGCTCAGCTTTTTATGTGGGTATTGGGAGTGAACTTGAGTCCTCATGTTTGCATAGCAAGTGCTCTTACCATCTTCCCAGCCTCTGGTTTCAGTTTTTAAGACAGTCTCACTATGTATCCTGGCTGGCTTCGTAGTTCAGGGAGGCCTCAAATTTATAGTAATCTTTCTGCCTCAGCCCTCCCTAGTGCTAGGATTATAGACATGTGCCTCCACATCTGGGTCCTGACCTCTCATAGTTAATGGTTTATATAACATTTTCACACATGCATGTACATGCTTTTTGCCAAAATATGCTTTTTTTTTTTTTTTGCTATGTTTAGCCATCTAAAACTGATTGATACTCAGATTCTTTCCTAGTTATCCAGAATGTACATCTGACTTGCTGGAAGTTTTATCCATCCTACATTTTTCTGGTTATTAAAATTACAGAAAAATTTGAAAAAGAAAATAATGGTACCTTCCATGGTGGCAGGGCCCCATCTGTTTTAATGTCTGCCACAAAGTAACACTCCAAAATATATGTTTGAAGGAGTAATAAAGGGAAACTGGTCATTTTATTAGATTCAGAGAAACTTGTTAGCATTTTGATTTTCCTTCAGTTTTTGCTCCTTGTGGATATGTGTGTCCTGCACACACACATACTGTTGCGGTTAGCTTCTTGTTGCTGCAACAAAGAACCCAACCAAAAACAGCTTGTGGAAGGAATGAGGGGAAGCTCCATTGTGGCAGGGAAACAGACGGCATGAGCTGAGCAGAGGCTGGACATCACCTCTGACACAGCACTACAGACAGTGGCAAGGGGAAGCCGGCTGTAACCCTCATAAGCTCACCCCCAACAACACACCTTCAACAAGGTTTTAATTTCAAAACTGCCATCAGCTGGGGATCAAGTATTCAGGACACATTAAGTTTATGGGGGACACCTGGATCAAATCACACATCCACGAAAAAAAAAAATTAAAACCCCACCACACATACATTTATTTGTATGACAGATATTTCAGAATTAAAAGATTTATGAAGGTGGACATCTTTAGAAGAACTTGGTCAGAGATGCCTTCATTTGTGTTTTAGTAGGTGAGTGGGTCTTTCATGGTGAGGATTGAGGTATAGGGAAGAGCTTGACAGCTTGAGCTGTGGTGTGTGTGTATTGTGGGTCTCACTGTGGATGAACTCATTTCCACTTTTTGCTAAGCAGGCCTTCACCACTGAGCTCTATAGTTAAGCTCAGTTTAAGGTCTTTGAGGAATTCAAGGGAGGCTTGAAGAGAGAATTGATTTGGTCGATTTTGGACCCCCAAAATGTGATAATTATAAGCTTTAGGTGGATGAGATTGTTTAGGGAATGTTGTATAAGGAGATAGCCTAGAAAGATGTAAACACCCCTCAACACCTACAGGTTGTTCCAGGATACACACACACACACACACACACACACACACACACACACACACACACACACACACACGTGCTGTGTACACATGCATGTAGATACAAAATTTGTGGGTACTCATTTCCCTTACACAGGATGCCTTTTCATAGCCTGTGCACATCTTCCCACATGGCTCTAAAACTATCTCTAAGTTACATATAATACTGAATTCAGTTTGACACATTTCCCCCCCCAATATTTTCAATTCATAGTTAGTATGCAGAACCTATGGTTATAGAAGGCAAAACTATATGCTAATTTGAATGTTTAATATTTAACTTTTTCCAGTTTATTTTGAAGTGTAGTTGTGTAAGGGGGAAAGTAAGGAATAAGATCAAATACTACATTAATCTAAAGAAAATTTTGTAATTATCTCTGTAATTACAAAAAATTATAAAATTACATGACTGAAACATTTTTAGGGCTGGAAAGATGGTTCAGTGGTTAAGGCACTTGCCTCCAGAGCCTTTCGCCTCCAGAGCCTAAGGACCCAGGTTCATTTCCCCAGTACCCACGTAAGCCAGATGCACAAAGTGGTGCATGCATCTGAAGTTCATTTGCATGGAGGCCCTGATAAACCCATTCTCTCTTTTTCTGTCTCTGTCAGTATTTCTCTGCTTGTAAGTAAATAAATTAAAATGCTTAAAATTTTTAAAATTTTTAAATTTGACTGTGTGTATATATGTTTGTGTATGTGTAGGTACACCAGAGCCTCTTGCTGCTGCAAATACACATCAGACGCATGAACCGCTTCTTTGTGTCTGGCTTACATGGGTGGCTTGGGGATTGAACCCAGGCTGGTAGGCATTGCAGGCAAGTACCTTTAACCACAGAACCATCTTCCAAAGCCCATGATTTATTTTTTTAACAAAGCAATATAAGATAAGAATTACTGGATAACTGAGACAGAGGAGGATTGCAACTTTGAGGTCAGCCTGGCCTCATAGTGAGTTCCAGGGCAACCTAAGCTAGATCTTTACTTGGTAATTAAAACTGAGCCAGGTCTAGTGGTACATACCTTTAATCCTATCACTTGGAAAGCTTTGGGAGGATCATGGTAAGTTCAAGGTCAGCCTGGGCTACAGAGCAAGTCTCAGGTCAGCTTGGGCTAGAGTGAGACCCTGCCTCAAAAAAAAAAAAAATTACTAGATAACTCTCTTATCATGTATGCTTTAACCTAAAGTCAGTATCTTCATTAACAGAAAATATTAGTTCCCTAAAATCATTGCTAGTATGAAATTTGATTTGGTATACTCAACACAAATAATTAGAAAAAGTAAAAATGTAAAGAATTAGAAAAAGGTCAATCTGCCCTACTTTTCTTATAGTTATATAACTGCCAGGATCTATGATTTATATAAACACAGGATAGAAGTGAATGCTCCCATTTATATGATCATTAGAAAAGATAAATAAGGGCTGGAGAGAGGGCTCAGTGGTTAAAGGTGCTTGCTTGTGAACCTGTCAGTCTGGGTTTGATTTCCCCAGTACCCAGGTAAGGCTAGATGCCCAAGTGGCGCATGCCTCTGGAGTATGTTTAGAGTGGCAAGAGGCCATGATGCACCCATTTTCATTCATATTCTCTTTGCAAATAAATTTTTTTAAAGGATAAATAATCTGGATTTGGTGGCACACACTTTTAATCCCAGCACTTCAGAGGCAGAGAGGTAGGAGGATCTCCTGGAATTCAAGGCCAGCCTGAAACTGCAGAGTGAGTTCCAGGTCAGCCTGGGCTAGAGACAGACCCTGCCTTGAAAAAGAAAACAATACATAAAATACCTAGTCATAAACTTAACAATAAAATATAAAGACCATATATTACTAACAAGTTTATTAAAAGATAATTTAATTTTTATTTTAATTTTTTACTATTTTTAATAACCTTGTTCCTTGAAAAAAAAATCACCAAGGATTTCAGTTATCAAAACTCAAGTCTGTCTTATCTGAACCCCAAGCAGCATATTTGAATGTTCATTATCACTGTTTCTTCTACTTTTTCCCCATATTACAGATTCATCCCCCTTATCATCCTAGAGCAGCAGATGACAGCTCTCTGTCTACTTAGGTTTCAGAAATTCATTTGAAGCTCAGAGCAACTGTTACACCTAAATAAAATGCTCTTATTTCAGGCCAGTGAAAATACCAGTGAGTATTTTCTGGAAGTAGATGGGTTTTCCATGTTGCATCTATTCATGTATTTATGTCTTAAAGTTCATCTGCAAATGACACTGCAGTTTTTTAAACAAGGTTTTATTTTCTGTAATTATTCAATGATATTTAAATTATATACATGATATAAGTGAAACTTCAACAAAGAATAAATTTATAAACTTTCTGGTTTATAAAAGTAATAATTAAATATTTCAGAAGTGGCTTTCTCCAGATATTTGAATTATATACTAAATGTTTCAAGAATTGTTGCAGTAATTAAATTTCTCCCTTTAAGTAAATTTTGTTTCCATTTTTAAGAAAAGCATTGTTTTTTTATTTTTTTTTTTATTTATTTATTTTTTTTATTAATTTATTGTCCATAATGAGTTACAACATTTAGTGGGCAAACAATGAGTTGTTATCCCCAATTCCCCACTGCCCTCCCCTCCCTGTTTTTTTTTTTTTTGTTGGTTTTTTTTTTTGGTTTGTTTGTTTTTTGAGGTAGGGTCTCACTCTAGCCCAGGCTGACCTGGAATTCACTATGTAGTCTCAGGCTGGCCTCAAACTCACCGTGATCCTCCTACCTCTGCCTCCCGAGAGCTGGGCTTAAAGGCATGCACCACCACGCCTGGCTAGCATTGAAATTTTAATGTTGAGAGCTCCTTGTTTTTGAAATCTTAAGAATGTTAAGTTTTTTAATGATATTCACAGATAAGTTTAAACAGCACAGGTTAAAAAAAGATTCGTAGGAGGGGCTGCAGAGATGGCTTAACAGTTATAGGCACTTGCTTGCACAGCCTGATAGCCTGGCTCAGATTCCTTAGAACCCTTATAAAGCCAGATGCACAAAGTGACACATGTTATGGAGTTCATGTACAGTGGCACTAGGCCCTGGTATACCCGTTCTTATTCTTTCTCTCTCTTTCTCTCTCTCTCTCCCTCCCTCCCTCCCTGCCAATATAAATATTCAATATATTTTTATGGGCTGGGGAGATGGCTCAGTGCTTAAAGGCACTTGCTTGCAATGTCTGATAGCCTGGATTCAGTTCTCTAGTACCTATATAAAGCCAAATGCACAACGTGGCTCATGAGTCTGGAGTTCTTTTATAGTGACAGCAGGCCTTAGCTCGCCCATATTCATTCATTCATATTCTAGCTCTCTCTCTCTCTCTCTCTCTCTCTTTCCCTTCCCCTTCTCTCTGTCAAATAAATTTTAAAAATTAGTTGTACATTCAAATTATTATAAGGGAATATTTTTATAGAAAAAGTACTATTTCATTGATTCACTGTATCAATGGTTTCACCTTAGGTGGGTGGGTGGGTGGGTGTCACACCCTTGGTAGCCTAAAACTAAAACTGTAGTTCTCAACCTTGGCTATTAGTATCATCTTTGAAACTTAAAAAAATACAGTGCTAAGGTTGAGAAGCATTGCATTAGAGCCTAATGGAGGGAAAAACAGAAATATGTGATTTACTTTATTCAATGTAATAATAGATGCAAAGAAGGATTAATTCAGATTGACACATGAAACAAAAATCTGATTTCAATTTTAGAGTCGTTCTATATTTAACCCTTTGTGGGACTGTGAATAAGTTATTATTCATTCTCTCTAAGCCTACTTCTTATCAACATAGTACATTTTTTAGTTAAATAGGATCGTTTATGAATTAGCACCTATCATGTGGTAACTCAGTGACTGAAAGTGATCTCATTTCCCAGACTTTATTGAAAACTTCATTTCTGAATAGAGCTTTGGAGGATTGTGTGTGTGTGTGTGTGTGTGTGTGTGTGTGTGTGTTACATTCTCTGCCCAAACAGGAACAAGGAACTAGAAGAAAAGGCATATGTGCCAATTTAGAGGTTATATGGGTTCTAGTATAGATATCAGAAGTAGCTTTATCTAGAGCCAAAAGTAGCTTTGAAGGCTGAAGTAGTTCAAGTGTATTGTAGTAATTTTGGCTAGCCATGAAATAAGGTACTGGTTGTGGGTACTAAGACCAGCGCTAGGAGAGGTGTTCGGAAGGTAGCACCTGGTGGTTGGCTCAGTCTGTGGGAGCAAGGTGGCAAAGGCAGAATAGTTAAGGATATTAGATTTCTGGACTATGATTCAGAATGTTGTTTAGGAACTGATAGTTCTATTTTCAGTAGAGGTTGACTTGAGTTGTGGAATTGAAGAATATGAGATGTTATTGGGACATCCAGGTAGAGATTGTTTAAAGGTTTTGGTTAGTTGAGTCTGGAGGTCAGACAGCTCCCAGGTAAAACCTGACCATTAGGAACCTATAAAAACAAAAGGTGAAGAATTATTTCTTGGGTTTAAGAATACAGGGAAGACAAGACCTAGAGGACACTTGACAGTTATGAAGTGTGCAGATGAAGATCCTTTAAAGAAGAAAAGATCAGCTATCAGGGGAGACTCAGAATGACTTTCAAAAATGCCTTTTCTCTTAAAAATGTACTTTAGACCTTTTTCCTGTTATCATATAGTACATCCATGTTGCTAGATATTTGTTTAAAAAATAGTATTGGAAATTGCATTTTTTGTGGAGATATCTTTGCATGACTGGATGTGTAGGATATATCTTTGCAAATGAAATTGCTTAGTTCAAAGAATATACATTAACATTTTGGTATATTCTTGAATTGCCATAGGCTATGTGAACCAATATATACCACCAATAGTACCTGTTAGAGAACTTTGACATTGTAGATACTACACAATGTCAGCAAGCATAAAGAACTGGCAAATGCCTTCTCAAAGTGAAAGATCTTTTTTGTCAACATGTTTTGTGTGTCTTGGGATTTTTTTAAGTGTGCGTGCGCGTGCACATGTGCATGCCTATGAAGGCCAGCCCTTGATGTCTCAGATGTCCTTAATTGCTCTTCACCTTATTCATTATAGGGTCTCACCCTGAACCCAGAGCTCTTTGATTTGGCTAGTCTAGATAGTCATCTTGCTTCCAAGGATCCACCTGTCTCCACCTCCTGAATACTGGGATTATAGGTACAGACGTCAACTCTCTCAGTATTTATGTGGGTGCTTGGGATACGAATTCAGTTTCTCATGCTTGACTGTAAAGAATTTCCCACAGAAGATTCTGTAATGAGCTACTGTGAGGTTGACATGTGTGTTGCAGAATCTCCAGTGGGAAACTTTTCATGAAGTACTAAAGAAATTGCTGGGAAGTGGAAAAAAAAAAAAAAGGAAAATTAGTTGGATTCAGAGTAGCATCATGCTCTGGTGACCCTGGCTGATGCTTCCATATATGCTGAGAAACTGCTTCAAATCAAAGCAGAAATTCATGTTAACAGGTCTGTTAAAACTAATTTTTTTGTCCCTTAGCAGTTTTTTTTCCTTAGCTTTTACATAAAGTACTACTCTTCTCAATATTTTTTTCTTCAGACAAGTTACAGCACAAAGGATCACATGCGCTTTCTTTCTTTCACTCGCTACCTATCAGGCCACCCATCCTTCAGATCACACTCATTCACCTTGATTAAACTTGTGTATTTTCTGACTTATTTGGTGGAGCACTAAGAGACCAGAGGTGGGATTCAAGAACACTCGGAAGAGTAAACACCCCAGCAAGAACAGTGATGTGTTCATTTCCTGTTGTGAGCCAGGTCCTCGGAGTGCAGAGGCATCAGAAGCCTGTGTCCATACAGCCTTGCCAGTCATAAGCTCAAGTGAAATAACTTGCTGGAACAAGTTCAGTTGAAGGGGAAGGACGGAAGCCAGTGTGCCCTGCGTGGAGGATAGGGAAGTTAAGTAAAGACAGTGCTCAGACAGGTCCCTATCTGTGGATGAGTTGAGAAAGACATGGAAGGAAGAGTCTTCATTTTTTTAAAACTAAAAAGAAAGCATCAGTAATGATGAAGAAATTTGGTCCCTGAACAGCCAGTAAGAAGGAAAACAGAAGGTCCAGGAATTTTCTGTAGATAAGTTCATGGATTTAAGGAAGATTTTCATGAAAAGACATGAAATTGAGATACTTCTTCCTGCCATTTAGATTCAATTCGCATTGTCAAGATTCCGGGATGTGAGGATACAGTTGGAGTGGCTAATTTATTCTGCTGCTGTGCAGTAGGAGCAGAGCCCATCCTCACTGCTGCTTCTGTTTTCAAGCTGAAATAGTTAGGAGAAGATAATAAGTTCTCAAACATGGTCTGTAAATATGACAACTTAAAAGTAAAACAATTTATAGTGTTTCAACTTATCTTAATTTTTGCCTGAACTATCCGAACACATGAACTGCATTATAATGGATTTGTGTATGTTAAAGGACAATATATTTGAAAACCAGATTCTGTAAAATGACAATTCTTACTGTTATTTGAAAAGATGGTGCTTTAGCAAATACACATTGTTGCTTGTGTATAGTGTATAGATATTTGTTCTCTTATTTTTTTCTTATAGACATCAAAACTACAAAGAAAGTGTTGTCAAAAAATGCAAGAAAAAGAAAGTGTCAATTGGAATAGTCTGACATTTGGGGGTGATCAGTTTAGGCACATAGATACTCTTGCCACAATATTAATTTTGAAACAAAACATTTGCTTCTTCTTCATTTTATTGGTTATACTTCTATAAAAGAGAGAGAGAGAGAGAGAGAAAGAAAGAAAGAAAGAAAGAAAGAAAGAAAGAAAGAAAGAAAGAAAGAAAGAAAGAAAGAACGAACGAACGAACAGGTACAGCAGGGCCTCTAGCCACCACAAATGAGCTCCAGATGCATGTACCACATTGTGCATTTGTCTTTATGTAGGTACTAGGGAATTGAACCCGGGTCATTGTGCTTTGTAGGCAAGCCTTTTAACCACTAAGCCATCTCTCCAGCCCTGGTTATATTTTTAGTGTATAAACATTATCTTTCCCTTTGAAAATTACTGTAGATATTTCAGAGACCTTTTTCTGAATAACACAAAAACCTAAAGGGAGAATCCCTTAAAAATTCTGATATTTGCTCTCAATCATTTCTGTAATATTTTAAATCTCCTACCAAATATTTGATTAGCTTACAGTTAATTCCCTGCTTGCTAGTTATGTTACAGTGAGAGGTTACTTAGGTTTTAGAGCTTTTTTTTTTTCAATCCATAAATGAAGATAACTTATTGAAAGGTCTAAATGCTCATGTACACCTGTAATCCCAAGGCTACTCGAGATGCTGAGGTTCAGGGACTGTTAGTTCGAGTCCAGCCTGTAACACTGATGAGATTTTCATCTCAAAAAGAGGGGCTGGAAAGATGGCTCAGTGGTTAAGGCACTTGCCTGCAAAGCCTAACTATGTGGGTTCGATTCCCTAGTCCCATATAAAGCCAGTTGCATAAAGTGGCACATGTGTCTGGCGTTTGTTTGCAGTAACTAGAGGCCCTGGCATGCCTATATTCTCATTCCCTGTCTCTCACGTTTTATGTGTGTGTGTGTGTGTGTGTCCCTGATTGCAAATACAATTTTTTTAAAAAAGAAAAGTTATTTGCCCTATGAAAAATTATCATAAGGAGCGAGGTATATGAATTCAAGGCTAGCCTGATGTACAGAGTAAGTTCCAGGCCACACTGGAGTAGGTAAGGCTCTGTGTCGTAAAAACAAAAGCAAAAATTCTCATAAGGATAATAGAATTAAGATTGCAAAGCATTTGAGCTACTGCAATGTGAGGCGCTGTTTATAATGCAAATCAGTGTTGTTAATTGCTTCATATAGCATTTTATTTATTTTTCTAAAGAAAATGTATATTTTCATTTTTTCCCTGTCACCACTCCAGTTCATAAGTGACTAATTATAAACCTCAGATATGGCAGGTAAAAGGTACTGATTCTTGTGTGTGTGAGATCCACCAACTATACCTTGCTAGTATAGTACTCTCAGTCAGTTGTATGACTTCCTATGGTTATTTGTTTTTTCACTTTTTTGTGTGTGTAGAGGCCAGAACCCAGCCTCGAGTGTTGTCACAGTTGTTGTCCACCTTTTTTTGAAACAGGGACTGGAGCTCACCAGTTAGGCTAGACTCTGCAGCCAATGAGCTCCAGGGATCCTCCTGTCGCTACCTACTCAGCTCCTGGGATTACAGGCATGCCTGCCATGTCTGGGATTTTGCATAGGTACTGGGGATTGAACTCGGGTCCTCATGCTTATTGCAAGGCAAGTACTTTATCTACTTAACTATCTCCCTAGTCCTTCTTTTCCTTTTTCTGTCGACATCCTTCTTATTTACTCTGTTCCAATTCTTGGAAAAGAAAGCTTGGCATGAATGATCCCAAGTAAAGTACCTTGAATAATCTACCTCTGTTTAACTGGCCTTGAAAGGTGATGTACACATTGATACAGCCAAGCTGGTGCTCTGGGAATTTCTCCTGCTAAGTAGTGTGAGCTGTAAGCATTCAATTGGTGGGGAAGGGAATACTCAGTGTTTACTTCAGGAGATCCCTGGAGACCCTCTTTGCTTAGAGGTATGGACACCACCATCAAATGTGAGCCTTTGTATGTTTCAGGCAGAGTATAACTGAATGAAAGGTCAGGAAGGAAGCAGGGCTATCTATCTCTTTAAAGAATCTGCTGGAAATACCCTATATATTTTCCACATTTGAAAAATTCTTTCTTTTCTGACCAGACACCTTTATTCTTACAGTCGTTCCTCTTAACTGGATAGGAGCAATAGCTAATTTACTTGAAGACACTTTGTGAGGACTACTGACTTGCATTTGCCAATTACCCTTCACGACATCTTTTAACAGACTCTTTATTTTGAGTTGGTATAGATATTATAGTTCAATCCTCCAGTTGGCTTATCATTGGGCCCACCCAAGCCTATGAAGGTACATAATTTACTTACCTAAGTCAAGTTTTATATTTTTGAGGTGCTGGTTTTAAAATGAGTATAAAGTAAACTTTATGTATATTTAGTGTGGTTGCAAATATTTTTCTAATGGTTTATTCTCGGGGAGTATATAGAGTATGTGTGAGGTGGGGGTGTTACGTGTGTACATGCATGTGCTCTGTGCATACAGTTTCGAGGGCCAGAGGAGAACACTGGGTATCCTTTTCAGCTCAGCTCATGCACTTGTTTTCTGGGAAGGAGTCTCTCAAACCAAGGGCAGCTATTATGGCTAGTTTGTTTTCCTTCCTTTCTTTTGTTGTTGTTAGTCATCAGGCCCCAGTGATTCTCTAGTCTTCCCTAGGACTGGGGTTTGTGGATGTGTGGCCACATCCAGCTGTTTATGTGGGTGCTGGGAATCAAACTAGTGGTTTCAGGCCTCAGGCTTACTTGGAAAGCACTTCTAACCACTGAGCCACCCAAACCCTTACATGACTTATTCTTTCAATGACCTTCAATCCAGAGTCATTGGAATGCTTGTGCCAACTGAGCAAACATTAACTTACATATTTGTTGTAGGTCGATTATTTTTTCAGGCATAGACTTGGTGAAAGCTAAATAGTGATGATCATTGATAACTTACTGAGTGTATCAAGTCCTGAGGATGGTATAATTTTGTAGGTATTTTCAAACAGCTTTTCAAATAATATAGACCAGTTTATACTTCCACAAAAGTGATTATGACCAGAAGAATTTTGTTTTAATGTGAGCCAATCTAGTTGGTGTTTCTTAGTGTAGTTCAGTGCTTGTTGTTTGCTTGTTTGAGGCAAGGTCTAGCTGTGTAGCCTGGGCTAGGCTTGAACTCACCATGTAGCCCCAGAGACTTTCAATTTCTGACTCTCCTATTTCAGCCTCTCCCAAGTATTAGGATTTCAGGCATGTGCTACCTGGCCCGGCTTTTACTGTGATTTTTTTTAATTTTTATTTTTGGCTTTGCAAGGCAGGGTCTCACTGTATCCCAGTCTGACTGAGAACTCACTCTGTAGTCCTTGGCTGGTCTTGAATGCACAGTGATCCTCCTACCTCAGCCTCCCAAGCGCTGGGACTAAAGCCACCATACCTAATATTTATTTTTTAAAGCAGGGTCTCACTCTAGCCCAGACTGAACTCTGGGAACTTACTCTGTAGTTCTTGCTGGCCTGTAATTCATGGTGATATTATCTTTCTACCTCAGCCTCCTGAGTACTGGGATTAAAGCATGCCCCGCATGGGTGCTGGAGATCTGAACTCAGGTTCTTATGCTGTATGACACACACTTTACTGACTGAGCATCTCCTCAGCTCTTATTCTGTTTTCCTTATGACTTTAAATCAGATTCTCAATCTCCCTGCTTTGACCACTGTTAGCATACTCTACTACCCAGTAATGAGACCCTTTTATCAACTATGTTTACTATGGCTTGACTGTTACCTGCTGCCAAGACAAATAGCCCTACCTATTCCTTTCTAAGAGACCTTTGAATAAGCAAAACACAAAAATAGCAAATTGAACTCCTTCCCTCACTAATATGTCAGGTTAAGTGGTAGAAAGTAGATGGCTGGTTGGAACTCCTTATGGCGTGGAATAAGTAGTCCAGTAGGAAGGATGAAGAAAGTTACTGCGAGTGCTGTACTCCAGGCACAGTATAGATTCACCCACCCTCCACCCATTCCTGTTAGGAGGAAGCTTTTTTTTTTCTCTTTGGGGAAAAAAATAGGGTAGATTATCAGGTGGGGAGGTGGCTCGGCACATAAGAATGCTTGTCACACAGGCACGAGGGCCTGAGACCACGTGAGTTCAATTCCCCAACATCCACACTCATGGGCATGACACATCTACCCCAGTTCTGTGGGCAGCAGAGACTGGGGAATCATTGGGGGTTGTGAAAACAGCAAGATCCAGGATCAATGAGAGATTCAGACTCAAGGAAACACATGGATAAGCAATAGAGGAAGACACATAGGGCACACACATCTACACACGTGTATACCACGCCATACTATCCATACAAAAATAAAAGATTATCTAAATCAAATTAACTTGTAAGCTTATTATATACAGTCAATACTTTAATTACCATAGAGCTTCTTTCTTGGCATGCGTATGTGTATGCATGTGCATATGTATGTGGGCACACATGTGCACAAGTATGCATGCATGTGTGGGTACATGTATGTGAAAGCCAGGGGTCAGCATGGATGTTTTCCTCATTTATTCTCCATCTTGTTTTTTGAGACAGGGATTCTCAATATATCTGGAGCTCACCTATTTGTCTAGGTTAGCTAGCCAGCATGTCCTGAGGTTCCTCTTGTCTTCTGCCTTTCAAACTCTGAGTACAGGCTTGTACTACCACACCGAGCATTTAAGTAGAGTTGTTATAGACAGGACTAAATTTTCTGGAAAGTTTTGAGCCTTCTTCACACTGATTGGCTGAAACATAAAAGCAGTGACTGGCATATTCCTTCTGAACATTTCTAAAGGGTGAGTTGAGCCAGAGCCAACACCTGCTGGAGAGGACCATACAGCAGTTACATATTCTTCTCTCAGCAAGTGACGCAGTATTGAGAAGGAAGAACACATAGTCTGGAAGGCTGTTAGAGCCTGTCACACCTAGAAGGGGAAGTAGAAGATCTTGCCAAGATGTGACAGGAAGAGAAACTACTGCTTCCTGTGTTGTTGCCTTGGTTACAAATATCCTGCTTCAGATTTTTGTGTTTGCATTGACAGCTTAATTTTGAAATAGATTTCAGTTTTGTAATGAGCCAGTAAAAGATTTTGAAATGAGCCAATAAATAATTCTATTTTCAAGCAATGAAAGGTTTGGGGAAAGGCAATAGTTTAGTCACAAACAGATTCTGCTTGCTCTCAAATAAATTATTTTTTAAAACAGATTTTATAACTCTCCCTGAATCCTTTTTTTTTCAATTTCCATTTTGAAATAATCACAAACAAGTTCAGTATAAATTTTTTGAATCAACTTGAGACTGTGTTGCAGGTTTTATGCCCCCAAATTTTCAGTGTATGTTTCCTGCAAGCATAGATTCTCTCATGTTAATTCAATACTGTCATTCAAAATGAAGAAATTAGCATTGATTCACTATTCAGAATCATCCCAATAATGACCTTCATGGAGATAATCCATTTGGGAGTCAAGTGTTGCATGTACTTGTTACATCCCTTTAAGAATCTCCATCTGAAGGCTGGAGAGATGGCTCAGTGGTTAAGACGCTTGCCTCCAGTGCCTAAAGACCCAGGTTCAATTTCCCAGTCTCCATGTAAGCCAGATGCACAAAGTGGCACATGAATCTGTAGTTTGTTTGCAGTGGCTCAATGCCCTGGTGTACCCATTCTCATTCTTTCTCTCACACTCTCTCTTTGCTTGCAAATAAAAAAAATTTTTTTCTTTAAGAATCTCTGCCTGAAATGCTTTTCGGTTTTTCCTTAACTTTCATTAACAAGTTTGAAGATTATAACCAATTATTTAGCAGAGTGTTTCTCATTTTGGGTTTGCCTAAAGTTTCCTCATGGATCCAGGCTATAGTTTTTTATTACAATAGTCCAGAAATGAGCCTATATTCTTCATTCTGCATTTCATTGGTGGTATATGAGTGTGATGTTCCCATTATTACTTTCATGTTCACTTATATAATTAGTGTTGGGCTTTGCCATATAAAGTTACACCTTCTCACTTTGTAATTAAGGATATAGGGAGGTCCCTACAACTGATGCAAATATCCTATTCTTCGTCTATATTTCAGTTGATTTTCTTAACATGTTTATACCTGTGAAGATCCAGATTACTATTCTATTCAGAGGGTTATCATCTGTTTTTACACATCTAGATGCTCTAATTGCTCCTCACTTGTCTTGTAGAAGCCCCTTTAAACTAGTTTTTATACCCTGTTGACATGGCACAGTCATTGTGAATGCTTTTAAGTTTTAGTATAATATGCTGTGTGGCAGTATTATAGTAATTTGTTTAAGTAATCCCATGTTGTCTTAGATTTTTGTTTGTTTGATGGGCAGTGCTTGCATGTGGCCAAAGCTGGCCTGGAGCTCTTGATCTTTATGTCTTATCTTGAGAAAATTTACATAATCCCCTCCCACCGCCCTCCTTTTTCCCCTCCCCATCCCCCTTTGCTGAACCCCCTCTTGCTTCTTATATTCTTTTTTTTTTATTGTCCATAATGAGTTACAACATTTAGAGGGCAAACAATGAGTTGTTATCCCCGATTCCCCTCCCCACTCCGCTGGATAACCTCCATGGGTCGTCTGGATCAGTCCTTGTGACGGGACCATGGGTAGCCTAGTATTCAGCCAGGTTCTCCTGGCCATACCTCTGGATAGTCTCCCCCACCACGGCTCTCACAATCTTTCCGCCCCCTCTTCCGCAAAGTTCCCTGAGTCGTGGTGGATGAATAATAAGTTTGCTTTAAGGTTGTGAGCTTAGGGGTCTTTGTGTCGAAAATCGTTGGTTTCTCCTGTGTTGATTTAATGGCTGTGGCTGTGGGCCCCTTGTTCATCTCGTCTTTCTCTGCGGAGTTCCATTTGGATCCTCCATGGTATGACTGTGGTGGCCCCTCTCTTGCCAGAATCTCAGGTATCGGCCTATGGTCGGTTGGTAGGGTTAGACGAGCCCCAGCTCTCTCACTGCATCCTGAAAAATACAAACACAATTTCCATCGGAGAGTGAGATCAGTGTAGGTTAATAAATATACACAATTTTGGATTACCAGGATTCTATTTTTAGTAGCCTCCCTGTCAGTTGGTCCCATAGTGCATCTTGTCTTGGGAGCCTAAGAGTACAGGATCCGGTGCCTATCGCCCTGAATCCCAAGTTCCAGACAAGGGGTCCCCCTCGCTAAGTGGAAATTGGCCGAATTGAAAGCTGTTGATTGTCTCCCCCAGGCCCAGGCTCCTCCATTACACAAGTGCTCCTTTCTTGGTTCGCTTCTCACTCCCACTAGGAGGTGTGGTCAGCCTACTCATAACCACCAATTGTGTTTCCTGTCAGTGGTCTCTGTTTACTCCAGCTGTTGCTGATCATTTTCTCCTGGCAGCATGTGCAGTGCCTTCCAGCACTACACTAACTGCCTTCTGGGGGCTGGATACCATTCCGGACGTTGAAGGGTAAACCATATTAGGTTCAAAAACATAAAATCCTTACGAGCATACTGTAACCTATTGAGAAAGTAGTGAGCGTCGCCTGGCAAGAGGGGCCATGAGTAGTAAGGGAGTTTAAGCCTGTGAATAATTAGACCAGCCTGACAACCCCTGGTTCCAACCACTGGTTCCTTCCCTCACTGAGCTGTTGACCAAAGCGACTCATGAGAATCCAACAACAAGACAGAATTCTGTCAAAGCTCTTGCTTCTTATATTCTTTTCCTATTTTGATATCTTTTGGGGGGCTCCTCCATCATCCATAACAACATGTTGTTGAGCCTAATATTATGTAGGTCTGTCTTTATTTCACCTTTAATTCTGAAAGATAACTTGGAGGTTGACATTAATCATAGTTGGCAGTTATTTTCTTTCAGGACTTGAAATTCATCATTCCATGCTCTTGTAAGCCTTGTGGTTTCTGCTGAGAATTCGCTGTTACTCTGATGTTTGTCTGTAGACGTGACTTTGCACTTCTTTTTTGCAGCTTTCAGTATTGTTTCCTTGTTTGAACTTTTGACAGCTTAGCTATAATAAAACATGGAAAGGTTTCTTCTCTGATTGTGTCTGTCTCGGATTCTAAATGTCTCCAAGGGCTGGGAGGAAATTCTGTTACTATTTCACTGAATAAGTTTTCTGTACCTGTAGCCTGGACCTCAGCTCCTTTTGTCTATACCAATTATTCATAATTTTGGTTTTACTCATGTCTTGTAGTCTGTTTGGTTTATAATTCCTTGTTTCTCTTTATTTTTTTTTATTAGTGTCTGAATGTGACAATTCATTAAGATTGTCTTTATTGATATGTTTGCTTCTCCTTGACAGAGTTTATTGGTAAGACTCTCAGTTTTCTCTTTGATGTATTAAAATTTTTCACTTTACAAATTTCTATTTGCTTCTTTTTCAGAATCCATCCTCTTTATTGATCTGTTCTTTCATATTGCCTTCATTGATCTTTTTATTTTTAAAAAAAATATTTTTTATATGTGAGAAAAAAGAACCTTTAACCATTAAGCCATCTTTCCAGCCCCTCATTGATCTTATTCTTGGGTGTACATGCATGTACATATATGTTTGTAGATAGAGTATGTGTGGTGTATACATGTATATGTGCAGATACATGCACTTTGCATGTCAGTGCAGAGGGCAGAGGAGAACTTCAGGTGTCTCCCTCTGTTGCTCATTACTTACTTCCTTAAAATGGAATCTCTCTAAGCCCCCACCAGTTTCCAGTCTCCACCCCATGCAAATTGGAAAAAAAACACATAGAGCTTTTCAGGTGGGTCCTGAGGGGCCAAATGAGGCAGATTTAGGCACTCATGCTTTTAAGTAGGAAATGATATTAACTACTGAGCCTTCTCCTCAGCCCTCTATGATTAGTCTCAAATTCTTACCTAGCATTTTATATATTTAGATTCAGTTGTTGGTGAGTTATGAACTTTGATAGGAGTGCTGTCTCTCCTCCTCTCTTCTCTCCTCTCTTCCCACCCACTCCTGTCTTTTTGAAATAGATTCTTGCCATGTGGTCCAGATAGCCCTGGAACTCTATATAGTCTGTACTGGCCTCAAATCTTCAGTCCTCCTGCCTCAGCGTTCTAACCTATAGAATTGCAGGTTGAAATCATTGTCCCTCATGTTGTCGACTCTCTTTTTATCCTAAAGCTCTTATCACCATCTCCTTACTCCCACTCAGAAGATGCTTCTTTTCCATACAACCTTTGGGTTTTGGCACAGATCATCAAAAAAAAAAAAAAAAACTTAACAGATTATATTAAAGAATTAAATGTGTTTCAAAACTCATAAAGTAATGAGTATGGGGAGAATTATTTGACAAGTCAAGCAAATTGGATTATGATCATTGTGGCTGCTTAGAAAAATAATTCACTTGGATTTTTTAAAATAGCATACAGCAAAATAAGTTCTAAGGGTATTTCTTTTACTGGTTTTTCAACTACAAAGTAGAGGAAAGTAAATGTGAGTGTTTATTAAGTCTTAAGCTTATAGCATAATAATGAAGAAAATTACTTAATGAGATATCTATTTTGTCACCATAAAATTAACTTGGGGAAAATTGGTGGGCTTTTATGTTATTATTTTACTTTATGAAGATTAACATATCATGACCCAGCATTTAAATTACTGAATAGGAGTTGGAGAGATGTCTTAATGGTTCAAGGTGCTTGCTTTCAAGGCCTAAAAGCCTGGGTTCAATTCTTCAGTTCTCCATTACCATGGAAATCTGGATGTACAAGGTGGCGCATTCATCTGGAGTTCATCTGAAATGTCAGGAGGCCCTGGGGTTTTCATTCTCTCTTTCTCTCCTTGAAAATAAATAAAAGTATTTAAAGTACTGGAAAGTTGTATCTTAGAGAAATGAAAACTTAGGCTTACAAAACAATTTGTATATGAATGTGTCTTTTCAAATCATGGTAATTCGTATGATAATTCCTGTTATTTGTTTATCAACACTGTAGTTATTGGCTTATATTGCCATTTGGAGAAGCTGGTAGATTCTTGTTAAACTATTTCAAAACTAATTGTTATCCAAAAGTTGCATCAAAAGTAGGCATTGAAAAGCAAAGTGAAGAACAGAATTATAACATTTATTAGAGACAAAATAATTTTATGTATAACGAACTCATAAATCTAGGAGATAAGCACTGAGCCCCCAGTGAATCTGAAAGAGAATTTGAAAGAATAAATGAGTACCTGGGAAATTTTTATAGGTATACTTTCATCGGTATATATTTTTTTCTAGAATCCACAAATTTCATTTATTTTCTGCCAATCTGTTAACAAATGCTAGAGGAAAAAAAATAATGCCAATAAACGGAAACAGAAAAAATAGTTTAAAAATATAGAATAGAGCAGTATAAATTTGCATTGTTTCTTGGTGGTGGTGGTAGGTTTTTTGTTGTTTTTGATTTTTGAGAAAGTCTCATTTATGGATGAACTATGTATCTTAAGAATGCCCATGAACTGCTGGCCCTCCTGCTGCCACCTTCCAAGTGTTAGGATTACAGTGTGCCACCACACCAGCTAAATTTGCATTATTTTAAATTAGCTTTGAGATAATTTTGTTAAATGTAATCTGTTTCCTCTAAAAAATTATGTTTTTCTTTTTAAGCAGGTATACATTGATTATTGGGAAACAATGGAACCAGACATCATTCGAATGTACTCTTCGTCCCCACCACCACTAGACAATGGAGCAGAGGAAGACGATGATGATGAATTTGGAGAATTTGGCGGCTTTTCAGAAGTTAGTCCTTCTGGTGTAGGGTTTGTTGATTTTGAGACCCCTGATTATATGCGTCCCAAGGAAGACTTTATACCTTCAAACCATTTTATGCCAATTCATGAGTACTCAGAAAACATAGATAGCCTTACAAGCTTTAAGTCCATTAACAACGGTAATGATAAGGAGATCACTACTGACCTTTTTACTTCTGTGAAAGGACAATCTGATGTTTTACTTTCTACCACCAGCAAAGAGACAATTTTATCTAAAACTTTAATTTCTTCCGTTGGTGGCACAGAAAGTACAGGAGATTTAGATAAAGTAGTGGAGCAAGGACCAAATGTTGGAACAGCCACCAGTTTCTCTCCAGGAGATTTTAGAACTGATGTGAACATAGTTCATCAAGCCAAGCAGTTAGAGAGTTGCAATGGTGAAAAGCCTCCTTGTCTGGAGGTTTTAACAAATGGGTTTGCAGGTTTGGAAACTGTAAAGCCTCAGGGAACAGATGATCTGGACAGTGGAGCTGATTCAGAGGGACGGGAGCTCCTTAGCACTCATGGTGTTGAGCGTAGTTTAGATTCTGCACCTAATCCTGCTGGGGAATTTGCAGATTTTGCCAGGTTTTCCCAGAAGGAAAGGATACAACTGAAAGAAATAGAATGTGCAGTGCATTCATCAAACGATGGAGCCGCACTAACCAGTCAAGACAACAACATGGTTAACAGAGTCACCCCACTGACTTCTGCACAGGAAGTGTCTTTGGGCAGAAGCTTTGGTGGTGAAGGAGACACCGAAGGGGAGCATCAGGTTTGTGTTTCAGAGATCAGTGCAGTGACTGACGGAGGTTTCAGTGCTGAAGAGCCAGGCCTTCAAACACTGCAACAGGATGAATTTTTAAATTCAGATATTCAACCCACGGCTTGGAGCTTGGTAAACTCAAATGGTAATTCTGAAGCTGTTGGGAGAGAACAGTGTAAAACCAAGGAAAAACCTGATGTATTTACTTCAAAATGTGCTGACATATCCATAAATTCTATAAAAACTTCTGATGATAATGAAGATGTTGGTTCTTCTAAAGAAGAAAGCAGAAAGTTTACTAATTCCAAAAGCCCAAACATTGACCACAAAGAAGAAAATGTTTTGGATGATCCTGCAAGTGTAAACAATGTTGACAGTAGTAACAGCTTCGTGGCTTGCAGCGACACAAACGAGGATGACTTTGGTGACTTTGGCACAGCCAGTGGCACCATTCCACCTGCTGTCATTGCTTCTCAAGGTGTAATGAGTGATATCGCTTTTGAAGAGTCCTTGGAGCACTTTCCACAATTGAGTGAACCAGGTGATGATTCTGAATTGGGGAATACAAATGCCACTTCTTGTCGAGAGGAAATAGTTATTACTGAGTCAGACCTAAAACAGACCTCTGGCAGTTTATCAGAGGAATATCAGCTGTCAAGAAAGTCCAGTGGAACAGTCAGTGAACCTGCTTCAAAACTGAAAGATGGGCAAGAGGGTGAATTTGCAGATTTTGATTCTGTGCCAAATCCTCCAGCTGACTGCACTGCTTCTCAGGACTCCGATGACTTCGCAGACTTCAGTGCAGCTGGTCCCAGCCAGGCCATGGATTGGAATCCTTTTGAGGATGAACAGAAGGATGGGTGTTCTTGGGCTGCTTTTGAAGACCAGCAGTCTACTGAATCTCATCATCGAAAGGAAGCCTGGCAGTCACACAGGACAGATGAATATATTGATACTGTGGGAACCCCTAAGATGTACAGCGGCCCGTTAGCAACTTCCAAAGGAACCGTTGCTAGCAGCCATTTGCAAGAATCAGCCACTTCAGTTCAGGTATTTAATCATTTCCTCTATTTTGTACGACATGACTGTTAGTTGCCATGGAAACTTCTAATTCAGTAAAGTTTCAACTGAGTCCTGTTAAAGGAGTTCTGTACAATATCTAATGCTTGCCTGATTGGTAGGTTAGTTAAACCTTTCACAAGCCCTTGAGAAATTATAAATAAGTAGGCTTATAGTACAACTTGGTAAGTTTTTTATCCCAGTGAGTTTCTTTGACAGTTATAGAAATTCGTTAGATAATTCATAAGTAATATTTATTTAGATAATTCCTAACTGGCCATTCCAGTAAATTCTGATTTTACTTTTACAGTGGTTTTTAAAGGTTAAATCTTTAAATTTTTTTTGTAAATTTCGGGGGGGGGAGTCTGTTAACTTTATTCCTTAAAAATTACATTCAGGGGACTAGAGAGATGAAAAGCCTAAGGACCCAGGTTCGATTCCCTAGTACCCACATAAAGCCAGATGCACAAGGTGGCATATGCATCTGGAGTTGGTTTATGGTGGCTAAAGGCCCTGGTGTACCCATTCTCTCTTATCTATCTCTATGTCTCTGTCTGCCTAGCTTCTCTCTCTCTCTCTCTCTCTCTCTCTCTCTCTCTCTCTCTCGCTCTCACTCTCGCTCTCGCTCTCGCTCTCGCTCTCGCTCTCTCAAATATAAAAAATACAGTGACATACTATTTTGATTACAGGAGAAAAAAGTAGAATTTAAAACCGTATCCATTGCTAAATGCTATAGTGAATTGAATAAGAATTGAATAAGGGAAAAAGTGAATTTGTACTTATAATTTATTAGCCATCAAAAGATCTGGCATAACAGAACCAGAAATGAGTGTGTGTAGGTTGAATTACTGTGGTTATAATCATTAAGTTATAATTTCTTGCTAATATACATATATTTATTCTTTTTAGTGAGTAGGTATATCAGGGAGAACATATTTACCCCTCAGCATTTGCATATATATATATATATATATATTCCTTTTCTGGTTCATACTTTCAGAAAAGTTTATTGAGGACTGGGGAAATGGCTCAGCAGTTAAAGGCACTTCCTTGTAAAGCCTGTCAGCCCAAGTTCAGTTCCCCAGTACCCACATAAAGCCAGATGCACAAAGTATTAAATGTATCTGGAGTTTGTTTGCAGTGGCAAGAGACCCTGGTGAGCCCAGACACTCATTTGTATTCATATTCTCTCTCTCTCTCTCTCTCTCTCTCTCTCTCT
>PVHP010008110.1:0-54315 GCA_004024765.1 Zapus hudsonius | reverse complement strand
TTTTTTTTTTTTTGTCCATAATGAGTTACAACATTTAGTGGACAAACAATGAGTTGTTATCTCCAATTCCCTGATGTCCCACCTCCCCCATCCCCAATCATCTGGATATCCTCCTCCATGGGTCATCTGGATCAGTCCTTGTGACAGGGGACCATGGATAGCCTAGTACTCAGCCCGGTTCTCCTGGCCCAAGTGTGTTGTTACTGAGGGGTGCCATGCCTCTGGATAGTCTCCCCCACCAGGGCTCTCACAATCTTTCCGCCCCCTCTTCCGCTCAGGTCCCTGAGTCGTGGTGGATGAGTATTGAGGCTGCTTTAAGGTTGTGAGCTTAGGGAAACTTCACTTAAAACCATACACACTGTGAACTGGGAAGAAGGCTCAGCCCTTAAAGGTATTGCTTCCAAAGCCTGCAGAGCCAGGATCGCTTCCCAAGTCACCCACAGACACAGTCAGTATGTTTGAATCAAGCACCTAATGCATCTAGAGGTTTCTGGCAGAGCTCATCCAGGGTCCCATGTTTCATTGTGGAACTTCTCTGCAGGTTTGGTTCTCGGCACAGCTTGCACGGTTCATGCAGTCACTCGGAGCAAGACAGCCTGAAACAGCTCACCTCAAACTGGAGGTTGTCGTATGTTACGAATGGCAGTGTTTTCACTATACAAAGTTTTCTGCTCTTAAAACAACGTAAAGGTTAACGTGGATTTGCCTACTCTTGTTTCTCAGCATGTGGGTGTCAAACTAGGAAGTCTTTGGATTGGATTGGGCTGGAGTGTTTGACTTTCAAAATTGCTGTTGAAGTTGCTGATGAGTTTCATTTAAAAAAATCATTAAATGGATTCTGGCTTGTGATTAGGACAGAATTTCCAATAATTCCTAAGCATTGGATATTCTGCATTTATGCAAAGTGGGTTTCTTAATACTGACGATAAAATCAAAAGCTCAATCAATTCTGAAAAACGTTGACAATGTGCTTCAAGGTGTGTAACTTTTTGACATTGCACCATGAGGTGGTCATCTGTGTATGTGACATGCAGCCTGCCTACATCCTACAGCTTCCGGAATTCAACCAAGACTCAAGACTCGACTCTCTTGGCACGGGATTTCATTAGCAATGCAAATTTGCTTTCCTCTTTCATAGATGGGAAATGTATGGATACCAAATAATCGCTTGAAAAATTCTTTATGATCTGTTATTGTGATTTATATACCCATCTTTTAATATTCATATTTCCAGGGTCAGTAGGTGAAAAAGGATCAAAAGTGGGGAAAAAAAGTTTAAACCTTGGACTAACCCACTTTGGCCTCAGAAGTAAGAGCACACTGCCATCTAGTGGCTGCATCAGGTTTTGCAACAATTGATTTTGATGGCCTTAATTTACTAGGTAAAAAGTGAAAAACGTGTGTTTTAGGCACATATATATAGTTGAATGACTGTCAAGAAAAATTAAATTTTCTGAGGGGTGTGGGGCTGGCTCTTCTTTTTAGATCCAAGTCTTTCTGTGTATTCCTATAAGAAGCTCATGGACACAAAAGTGCCTCCATGAGACCTTCCGTGGGTACTGCAACGTCAGAAATACAGCTCTAGTCGTGTCCCCTCACAAGAGGTGACGCTTGCAAGTCTCAGTCTGAAAATGTCAAATAGAAATATCCCAAGAATGAATATTGTAGGGCTGAAGATTTATCTCATAAGTTAAAGATGCTGGCAGTGAAGTTACACGACATGGGCGAACTCTGCCAGAGCACCTAGATGCGTTATGTGCTTGATTAAACCTATTCTCATTTCTGTATGTATGTATGCATGTGTGTATGTACGTACATATGTATGCATGCCCGTGTGTCTGCCTATGGGCACACCAGGGCTTCTTGCCTCTGCTAATGAATACCAGATGCTGGTGTCACTTATTGTGTGTGTGGTGACTTGAGAAGCGGACCTGGAATGGCAGGCTAAAGGCCGGGGTTCCATTCCTCAGTATGACATAAGCCTGACCCACAAAATGCCACATCCATCTGGAGTTCCTTGGCAGCGTCGGGAAGTCCTGGCACACCCATACTCACTCTCTCTCTCTCTCTCTCTCTCTCTCTCTCTCTCTCTCTCTCTCTCTCTCCCCTCTCTCTCTCTCTCTCTGCTTGCAAATAAATAAAAATATTTTTTTCAAATACACATTTTAAATGTTTATTGTTACTTCTTTATTCAAGCTTTTCTGTCCCTTTGGGCAGAGGTTCCACTTGACGGTTGGCAGGTGGAACAAAGTCAGTTTCACAAGACTCAGATATGTCCCCTCCCACCCAAGCCGCCCCTGCTCCTTGCTCTGTCCCCTGCTGCCCCAACCCTCCTCCACAGGGCTCATGGACTGCTCTGTTACCAAATGACTGGTGGGCACAGTTCCTACCCAGAAAGTCTCAGCACAGTCCTGTAGAATAGCGGAGGAGAGGAGGGCTATGGATCACATAGTGGGAATTCCAGGACTCTGTGCAGAAATGAGGATGAAGCCTGAAAGCCAGGACCAAGTTGGGGCTTTCAGATTGTTCTACTCACAATGCATAGATGCACTTGACCCTCTTGTACATGTGCAATTGATGCATTCTCCCCCACCCCACCCCACACACACACCGGCCTCTTCTCAACTGAGATTTATTTATATTGTGTGTGTATGTGATTTGTGTGTGTGTGTGTGTGTGGTGTATGCATGTGTATTTACCCTTGAGGCAGCCCGTGCAGTCCACTGGAGCAGGGGACACTAGCCTGTGGTCAGAAGGTCAGGTGTCACTTCATGGCTCTTTTGCCTGTTCTTCTTTGAGTCCAGGATGCTCACTGATACCAGAGATTGCTGCTTTTCACAAGCCCGTTCTCGTTCCCGCTTCCTCTTCCCTTTGCAGGACTGGAGTTGCGGGCATACGTGGCCAAGCCCAGCTGTTGATGTGGGATCTGGAGACTCGAACTGTTTCAGGCTCCATCCGGCCCTCATTCTTACACAGGAAGTGCGCTTAACCATTGAGGCATCTCTCCAGCCCTCAACTGAGATGTGTTGAGCCTGCTGGTCTGTTCTAGGCCCTGAAGATGCCACCATGAGCAAAATACACAAAGTCCCTATGCACATGGAACCTTCATTCTGGTAATGATGGTCGCCATGGAAGGGATGGATGTAGGAGACCCAGAACGTGATGAAAACTGTGACGGTCTTAGTTGGGCTGGCCCAAGAATTCTCAGACAAGGTGATGCTTCCTGAGGACTTGGGTAAGCAGGGTGAATGGTGCAGACATGTGTCTGCCCTGAGACAGGACCAAGCCAGGATGCAGAGAGCAGCAGGGTGGCCAGGAAGGCCTGTAGGGAAGAGAGAGAGGCCAGATGAGGAGGGTCATGGGCCATCTTCAGAGCTCAAGATGAAATAGGAAGGCTTCATTTGGGACACTCTGCACACAGGAAAGACACCCTGTGACTTCTGTGCACGTGACAGATGGACCTCAAGCGGGAGGGGAAAATTGCCCAAGACTGTTGAGGAAATGTAGACGGCAAAGGGATCCAATAGGACAGTCTGGAAGGGGTGGAGAGTGGGGGTTTGGATCAGACAGGACAGCCAGGAGGTGGTGAGCAGTGCAGGTTTGGGAGTACCTCCAAAGTAGAATAGGAAGTTATGGGCAAGGTTTGGATGGGGGTGGCCTAGAGGGGCAAGTGTGGGAGCAGGGGAAGACCCTGGTTACACTCATACACAGAGTCATCACTCAGAACTCGGGAGCATTGGCTCCAGGACCCCCATTGAGACCAGCATCACCAGCGCCTCAAGCCCCTCACATGAACTGGCTCGACATGTGCACAGAATCTACACGCCTTATCCATGGACTTCAGTCTTGTCTAGTTACTAACACTGCCTCCTGCATCAATACTGTTTAAATAGCCGCAGTACTTTTATTTATTGTTTAGGAAACGGTGACCAAGAAAAACAAGTTGGTACATATTCGGTACAGACACAGTTTTTCCAAGGCTTTTGTTTGGTCATGTTTTTGAGACAGCCTCTTGTATCTCAGGCTGAATTTGAACTTGTGTAGCCAAGGATGACCCCAGATTTCTGAGTGCTGAGATTACAGGTAAGTACTCCTGGTTTTTACATGGTGCTGGAGATTGAGTGTGTGCACGTTAGACAAGCACTCTACCACGTGAGCTTTATCCCCAGCCCCCAGTATTTTGAATTGGCAGTTGACTGGGTCCTCAACACAGAACCCAGTGGCTCTGGAGGGCAAACTGGATCTAATCAAGTGTGTCATGTGGACCTGAAATTCAGGGAGAGGAAGGAAGAAGGGAAGGGAGGAGTGAGAGATTTAGGACCCTCAGGTAGTGAGTCCTGGTGACTTCAAGTTAATAAAATGTAAGCACATATGCATAGGGACACATGCACGAGTGCATGTGTACGGATGCACTATGAATTCATGAAAATGCACATATGCATATATAGGTATGCATATATACCAAGTACTGAGGAACAGTGTGAGGCAAAGAAAATGCCTCAGTGTTCACTGTACATGGGTATATTCTGAACTATTCTAGCACCTTTTCTTATGTCAAAACTTATTTCCTATTAAAAGTAATTCTTAGCTGGATGTGGTGGCTCACACCTTTAATCCCAGTACTTGGGAGGCAGAGGTAGGAGGATCACCATGAGTTCGAGGCCACCCTGAGATTACACACTGAATTCCAGGTCAGCCTGGGCTAGGTTGAGACCATACCTTGAAAAACCAAGAGAAAAAAAAAAACAATTTATTTCCTATTAAAATTAATTCTTAGCTGGACATGGTGGCTCACGCCTTTAATCCCAACACTTGCTTGGGGAGGGGCAGAGATAGAAGGATCACCATGAGTTCGAGGCCAGCCTGGGACTACAGAGTGAATTCCAGGTCAGCCTAGGCTACAGTGAGACCCTGCACTGAAAAAAATTTTTTTTAATTTTTTTACTATAACAACTGATTTATATAATCAAGCATATTGATTTTTATACTATTATATTTACATTAATAGTAATTATATATGTTTGATATGCACCTAGGCATTTAAAAGTATGTCCATTACCTCTAGAGAATGAGCTCTGGAATGTTTTCCTACTACATACTCTTGCCAGACTTCCTTCCTTATCCATGTGGGATTTGTTCTGCCCCCTGCCTCATGCATCACTGCTAGGAACAGTCCTCTCGACCACTGCTAAGTAAGGTAACCTGGACACAAGCCCTGAGCTATCACAGCAGGTGATCTCTCAGGGGAATGTGGTGTACACAGAGTGGAGATGCTAGACCAACAGATGATTCATGTCCCAGGTCTGGGCAGAGTGGATAACATCCAAGACTTCATTACATCAGACAGAATGTCACACATCTTTAAAACATGAGTCTATTCTGGAATTTTCCATGTGTTCTTTTCGGAACTAAATTAATGGAAGTAGTAGAAAGGGAATCCTCACATAATGAGGGTTTTTGTCATCTACTAGTGTTTCCTTCAAATTCAGAAAAAGACTGAACACCCCCAAGTGCACACTCCCACCCAGACAACATTGCTTACTTACAAGAATGTCTCTACTTTTAAAGCAGACTTACATTTTCTAGCTTAAAACCATCCTGTACCATTAAGCTATCACAATTTTTTTTAGGACAGAAATGTCATAATATCCTTCATTTATCTCCCAGGTAAGAATAAGAACAAGACCAAAACAATCAATATTTTTGTAAATTATCCTGATGTATATACACATATACTCACACTCAAGCACATGTACCCACAATATACATCTTGCTTTGCTTATAATTATTTACTTCATAATAGCTCTGTCACAATAGTTAAAACTTCTATATAAATAAGGCTATATTTCACATGTCATTTTAGACCCTACCTCAAAAAAAAAAAAGGTAAAAATTTCTTAGAGAGATGGCTCAGCAGTTAAAGGTGCTTGCTTGCAAAGCCTTACAGCCCAGGTTGGGTTCCCAGTACCCATGTAAAACCAGAAGCACAAAGTGGTGCATGCATCTGGAGTTCATTTGCAGTAGCAAGAAGCCCTGGTGTGCCATTTCTCTCTCTGATTCTCTATTTCTCTCTGCTTGCAAATTAATACATATTTTTTAAAGTATTCTTTTTTATAAAAGTGAAAGTGTAACTTTGGAAGTCCTTGAGTCTTTGTACCCTTCAAGGTCATCAGGGTAGATCAGAAGGCCTTGCTGACAAGACAACTGTGCTTCGGAAGGGCTTCCTGATGTGTTCAAGGATTCATGACTAGTTAGGGAGAATCAAGATCCGAATCCAGGTGTGCTGATCCTCTGGAATGCAAGCCGCTTTCCTGCTGCCCCTGCAGGGGCTCATTCCTGTCAGATGCTTTCCTTGGCATTTCTTGTATTTTTACCCAAATAAACTGCCTAGTGGCCCACTTTATTTGTACATATATAACTGCTACCATTTGCTGAGCATCTGCTCCGAGAGCTGTGCCTTTGCTAAGAAACATGGAGCCCAGGATTTCACGAAAGCTGAGCATCAGCTCAGAGCTGCACGTCTTTAACCCCTTCCAAGTCCAGCAAGCAGGCAGCTATTCCCTCTTTCAGAGCTTCCTAAAGGCAGAGCTAGTCACAGCTAGTGAAGCGACAGCCAGAATTGTAACCTACTTTGATCCAACCTTCAGATTCAAAATTCAGCCAGGCTTCCTTCCTGACACTGGGGCTTAGTATCTGAAACTGTATCCTACCTAATGTTCATGCTAGCTGGTTGACAAGATCCCTCAGACTCTGAAACCATGTCACCACACCCTTGATTTCTAGTCCCCAAGCAGAGTGTTTTGTACCATTTAGGTTCAGAGTTGGAGAGATGGTTGAGTAGTTAAAGGTACTTGCTTGCCAAGCCTGCTGGGCCAGTTTGATCCCCCCATAAAGCACAATGCCGAAAGTGCCACAGGTATCTGGAGTTTGTTTGCGGAGGCAAGAAGCTCTGGCATACCACACATACTCACACAATTTAAAAAAAAAACAGATTTGGGGGATGGAAAGATGGCCTAGCAGTTAAGGCTTTGTCTACAGCAGAAAGACCCAAATTTGATTTCCCAGGACCCATGTAAAGCCAGATGTACAAGGTGGCCCATGTGTCTGGAGTTCGTTTGCAGTGGCTGGAGGCTCTGGCATGTCCATTCTCTCTGTCTGCCTTTTTCTCTCATTCTCTCTCAAATAAATAAATAAAATATTTTTTAAATCGATTTAGTACATTACTCCTTGGCATGAAATTTTCAAAACCAGAAATCACCTTCTGGAGGGAATCAGGAAAGATATGAATAAATCCCTAAGCTCACAATGAAAATTGAGACTGGTTTACCAGTGTAACACCAACACAAATTTGAGATTATGTCCACAGACTTAAGGGAATCTTTTGTTTTCCCTTATCTCCACATCGAAGGAGCTGTTGCCTTGGGCCACACTCTTGGAGCACCTGGCTATCATATTCTTGTGGCCCCATTACACACACTGGGAGGAGTGGGTGGAACGTGTTCTGTTACAGGCCTGTGTGCTAGGAGGTGGGGGGTGGGATAAGGGTAGAAACAAGAATAGCAATGTGTGCGCAGAGAGGATAAAATGCACAAAGTAATCACATTTTTTATTCAAAATTAGTAAAGCACTAAATTATGAAATTAAGACCAAAGTGAGAACAGAAGTCATTTTCTGCTGCACAAGAACCCAGGTTACATTCAAGGGACAAGACACTGCATCTAACAGTTATAAATAAAAGGGAAATCAAATCGGTCATCAAGGGCTCCAGAGTGAATGGCATTTCTCATAGCTTGCATAACCGTCTTTTTACTTTCTGACGGCACCTTTATAAGATCATTGATTCAAAGAATGGTGAGCAGAGCTTCTGTTGCAAGTTTCAAAGTCTTCACTTTAACTGTGGTTGGTTAAAACATTCCGGGCTTGTTTGCTGTCTTGGGGTTTCCCGTTGATCATATCAAGATCATATCCATTTTAGATATTTACATTCTGGGTAAACCTATAAGCCTCGCTCTGAAAAGCTCCAAACTTCACAACAAGATCCGTGGAAGGCAGCATTCACTGTCAAGGAGAGACCTACTGGTCACATGGTTTCAAGGTCTGCATCTAGGCGTCCCACCTGGAACCACCGATTTTGACTGTCAACTCTCGTCACCACACAACGAACATGATGTAAAGAGCGCTCCATCTCATCACACACGAAACCATTGGCTGGATCCACATAAGGTGCCGCAGACATGAGTGTGAGCCTTCGTATCTTTAGGACCACCTCTTCTCCCTGTCCCAACATTGTAGCTTCAAATGTTTCTTCACCTTCCCAGTTGGCCAGGAGCATTAGAAACGTCTAAGGTCCCTGTTTAAGCTCTTCCAATAGGCAGAGCCTCCACAATGTACTTCAGACACCACCAGTTCTACCAGTGGTTTAGAATAGCTGGCTGATTGCCAGGAAGGCTTCTGAATTCTCTCCTTGTTATCTAAGTCAGTCCAATTTCACAAGCTTCACCTTTGGTTTCTTCAGGCTGGAGTCAAGACAAGCGATTTTTGTATGAACGATTCTCCTGGGCATGGCCCTGAGACCTCACCACAGCACACAGTTGATGCATGGCTATTGATAAGCATGCTTTCAGAATATTAACCGAACTGACTGGTATCCAGGCTGGCCTCTCGTGTCTGTGTTTAACAGCAAGTACAGCATCCACTATCATGTTGGTGAAGAAATAACCATTTTAGTCCACTAGGTTTGGAAGTCGTGAATGTCATGTCTTTGTGGCATTCATCAGGCAAGTTCATCTGTGTATCGTTAGGTTTTTTTTCATTGATAGAGAGCACCGCTTCCTTGCAAGTGAGTTTCAGCCAGCAATAACTGATGTGGGGTGAATTTTGACTAATTCATCTGCATGTTTTAGAGCCTCTGCTGCAGTAAGAACCACTGAGGTGGTTCCATCTCCAGCTTCTTGGTCTTGCAAGGCAGCCAATTCACTAAGAACCTTAGCTGTGGAATGTTCCATTTCCAGTAACTGCAGGATAGCTGTAAGTGTTGCATCACCTTATCATCCACCGTTTTGTCCAAGCCAACTGGTCCAAGGGAACTTTTTACAGTATTGGTAACAGAAGCAGAAAGCCTCCCTCACTTCTGCAGTCCCCAACATGGGCAAAGACCCCACCATCTTCAGGGAACAGCAGCAGTGACAGCTTGGAGAGGCCAGAGGGACCCCACAGGGCTGCTGGGTAACACTCCTGGCTTGCCTCCCTGATCCTCTGCTCCCACCGCAAGGCACGGTAGGAAATAAGAGGTGAGGACAGAAATAACCATTTTTTAACTCTGAACTTACTGAAAACAGGGGTTGGGGATTTAGCTCAGTGGATGAGCGCTTGCCTGGCAAGCGCAAGGCCCTGGGTTCAGTCCTCAGCGCTGCAAAAATAAATAAATTAATTAAATAAATAAAACTTACTGAAACCAAAGTAAGCTCTCATTTTTACTGAGTTGAACACCGTTATGGCCCTTCTAACATATCACTCCCAGCCTGCCTCTCATTTTTCAAAGGTAGTATGGTAAAGCCATCTTGAGACTAAGAATTACCTCTGCTACAGTAATCTTGGACAAGCCAACTGTTTCAAGCCTCACCTGTTCAAGGACATAACCCATTCCTCCTGAACACCATATCTAACTCCTTACCTGAGCACCTCCTGCTGTCCTTAAAGCACCTTGAATATATGTGGAGAATAAACCTGACCAAAAAAGAACTGTGTATTGGGCTGGAGGATGGCTCAGCAGCCAAGGTGCTTGCCTGCAAAACCTAATGAACCAAATTGGATTCCCTACTACCCACAGAAAGCCAGATGCACTAAATGGCGCATGCATCTGGAGTTCGTTTGCATTGTCTGGAGGCCCTGGTGCACTCATTCTGTCTCTGCTTCCAAATGAATATTTTCTTAAAGACCTGTGTAGTGGTTTGAATGCAAAATGCCCCCCCATAGCCTCATAGTCGCCAGCTGGAGGAGCCTTAGGGAGGTGGAACCTGGTTGGAAGCTTGAGATCTTGAGATCGCCAGCCCCACTGGAAATTCACAGTGGAGATGTGCTTCCCTGCTGCCAGCTCTTGCCCTGCTTTTCCCATCATGAAGAACTTCCCCTTGGAACTTGAAGCCAGGGATAAACCCTTTCCTTCCATCAGCTGCTTCTGATTGGATATTTAGTTCCAGCAAAGAGAGGTAACTGCTACAACCTGGCACACAGGTAACCTTGAAAACCATCTTATACTTCAAAACCATCCCTAGCGCTGAAAAATAAAGTTCTTAGGTATATAGTCACAAAATGACTAAAACTGAATCTCAGCTAGGAAAATGGCTCAGCAGTTAAAGGTGCTTGCTTGCTTCCAAAGACTTCCAGCCACCCAGGTAAAACCAGATGCAAAAAGTGGCAGATGATCTTGACTTTGCAGTGGCGAGACCCCGTGTGCCTGAACCTACACACACATATGCAATGGCACACACTTTTAATCCCAGCACTAGAGAAACTGAGGTAGGAGGATCACAGTGAGTTCCCAGCCAGTTTAGGCTACACACTGAGTTCCAGGTCAGCCTGGCTAGTGAGATACTGCTGAAAAAAAAAATCTCGGAAAAAATTCTCAAATAGCCTTTTATGTGGGGGCTAACACCACATATTTACAAATTAAAAATTCTCAAAATTGCTTGTGTGAAGCTCACAGTTAAACTAGACCCCTCCAGAGTCACGGGTGGGGGGGAAGGGCTTTACTAGCAATCTCAATGTTACTAAGGCAGTTTTGGCATTAAATACCTAGAGAAAGCCTCCAACCTCCTTTTGAAAAGGAAGATGAAGTTTTCTTACAGCTAAGAGCAATTGGAAAAGAAGAAACAGCTCTAAAACGTGTTAATGGGAAGGTTAATAAACACATAAACACAGTGAAGCTGCCAAAAGATATGCAGATCAAATGGGACAGTATAAAATCTCCTAACTGGTCATTCCTTACATTTTTTTTCAATAAACCAGAGAAATGGGAAAGGTGAATAAAACTAGAACACAGGGTTGTATAAATCCAGAATGTTACTTGATATCAGTACCACAGAGGATTCAAATGTGCATAGCAACTAATGCTGGGTGGCAAACTTGCCCTTTTCATTACTTTACAAATGCTTAAAATATACACTATTTCTGCAATTAAAAATGTAGGAAGACTTTAAAAAGTTGCTTTTCCAGGCATATAATCAATGGAATGGAAGATCCAGGTATAAATTGTAGTAACTACAGCTGATCTACGACACAGGGGCCAAAATGCTCACTGGAGCAAAGACAGCATCTTCAACAAATGGTGCTGAGAACCCTCTTCTCTCACCTTCCACAAAAATGAATTCCAAATGGATTAAAGACCTCAGTATAAGACCTGAAACTCTAAAACAAGAAAAAAATAGGGAGAGCACTCCAAGACATAAAAATAGGGGAAGACGTTCAAAATAAGCCGCCAGTAGCCCAGGGAATTAAACAAGCTCTCATTTGGGACCTCATGAAACTAAGAAAAGTTACTATACAGATAAACCATCAACAGCAAAACAGACAACCTACAGAATGGAAGAAAATCCACCAGCTATACAGCTGACAGGTTTCATATCTAGACTCTGCCAACAACTCAAAAAAAACTAAACAATGGAAAAAAAGCAATCCACTCAAAAAAATGGGGCATGGAGTTGAACAGAGCTCCTAAAGGAAGAAATAAAAATGGAAAATACACACCCAGAGATATTCAATGTCTTTAGCCATCAAGAAAATGCAAATTAAAATGGCTTTGAGAGTCCATCTCACACTAGTCAGAATGGCAATCATCAAAAAAAAAATTAAATGACAGCACATGCAGGCAGGGGTGTGGGGAAGAGAAACCCTCGTGCACTGCTGGGTGGAGTGAAAGCGTGTACATCTCCATAGAAATCAGTATGGAGACTCCTCAAAAAGCTGAAAACATCTGTGGTGTCAGATTTTTTCCCTTCCTTGTCGGCTCCCCCTGCTATCACACCCGCTCACGATCTCCTTTCCCCTCAGAACTATGAACACCTGTTTAAGGTGAATGATTAACCCGTGGGTGGCTCCTTCTACCTGCAGTCTAAGGTTGTCTGTGCAAAGGAGCACCTAGATGAGGAACTCAAAATCCAAGCCAAGGACAGAGAGAAAGGGCAGAAAACCAAAACGTGACTGCTTGCCTCTCCTCACCCAACACTGCCACCTCATAATTTATAGCTTGGTAATAAATGCCTTTTCCACAAACGCACACACAAGCTGAAAACAGCTACCATTAGATCCCACTATACATCTTTTGGGCATATACCCTAAAAGCTACTATTTACTACGGACACCTGCTCAACCATATTCATCACTGCTCTATTCACAGCCAGGAACTGGAATCAGGCCAGAAGCCCATCAACTAATGAATGGCTAATGAAGACGTGACACACATATACAATGGAATTCTACTTGAGGGTAAGGAAAAATGAGATTTGCAGGGAAAAACATGGACTTAGAAAAACATCATAGTACATGAAGTCTCTCACATGCGGTTGCTAACCTGGAACAGTTCCAGTAAGCAGTACTAAGCCTGAGCATGGACATGGAGGCTAGGACAGGGGATGTAGGCAGGATTGGAGGAGGGGTTACTCAACAAGCAAGGAGAAGGACACAGAGAATACAGGATGGAAGGATCTTGGGAGGTAGAGGGGAGGGGCAAGTTACATAAAACAATATATGAATCAGTGCCATAGAAACATTCTTCCTGGATCACATTCTACAAGAGAACCCTTACTAAGAGGGGTGAGCTGTGGCCTGGACAAAAGTGCCCTGTGGACATAGCCAGAATTGGGTTACTCCCCACCTCCCCACAGAGGGCAGGTCACACACACATGAGGACATATGAGGGCCCCAAAACACCTGTTAACCTGCCAGGGCTCAAAGACCCTACTGCTAAAGACACCCCAGCCTGCAATCATTGAACACCAGGAGACACGGTGCTGGAAAGTGATATATATATATATAGGAGCTGCTGGGGGAGAATTATCACCAACAGAATGAATAGTCGAATAGGAGATCCTTCCAATTACAACCTCAAGCAGCTGGGCAAGAAGTGCAAAACTGGGCAACAATGGCACACAGCCTGTGTGGGCAGAGACCTGTTCTAAGATTGGACAGGAGACCCACTCATTGGAGAGGACTCATATCTGACACTGGGAACCAAGACAGAAAGCACGAGGACAGGATAGGAACTCACTTTGGGTTGGAGAATGTTTTACTTTACAGACAATAGAGAATAGTAGGGAGATTCATGATCAATACAATTAAGACAGCCCCCCCCAAGACAAGTCACCCCTATCACATCTGCCAGGACCCAGGAACCTGCTCTCACTGCTAGCCTGATAATCAGCTCAGGGAGATGGTGACAAACACTGTGGTCTCAAGACCCATCAAAACAGAATCCAGGGGCTATGGAGAACTCAACACTGAATCAGACTTCTAACATGCCTGCCAAGGCTCAGGGAACACTGAAGAATGGACAGGATTGTAAAGGCCAGTGTGGTAGGCAAAGGCATGGGTTCCCCCTGCCACAGATGGAGGCCTTCAGGATCCCACATTTGCATACCAATAACCCCAATGAAGAGGATCCTCAATGGAATGGGAACAGAGGAAAGGGAACCTATAAAAATAAAAATTTCTAAAATAAAAATATTGCTTTCCAGGGCTGGGGAGATGGTTTGTTAATGACCCTTGCTTGCAAAGCCTGCGGGCCAGGGTTCAATTCCCAGAACCTATGTAAAGCCAGATGCAAAAAGTGGCACAAGTATCTGGTGTTTGTAGTGGCAAGAGATCCTTGGCTTGCTCACACGTACTCGCAAATAAAAATAATTTTTGAAAGTTGTTTTCCACAGCAAGCATGTTCAAACTCAGCATCAACCCCAGATGGTTAGGCAGGCTCAGGTGCCTCTGCTTATGCTCAGAATTCTCCCAAAGCAGGGCTTTCTCCAGAGTGGCTATGGCTACTGTGGATCCTCAGAACACTGAAAACTCAGCTGCTAAAAACTACCTGACATGTAGTCATTAAGCAAGAAACTATCAGCTCTCCAAAGTCAAATCCCAGCAAGCAACTAGTAATTAAGATTTAGAATATACATATACAAACTATAATCATAGAGATGAAAATGTGTTTTTATTGTGAAAAGGAAAATGACATTTCATCACATTTTAAAACAATTTATTAATCCACATTTTAATTCCCCTTGAAATCTAGAAAATAAAGATCATGTATCTTTTTAAATATATATATCCATAATCTACTTACTTCTCCCTTCACTCTCACAAAGTCGATTTTTAAAATTCTGTGCACACACTGGTCAGGCAGTAGGAATGTGCAGCACTTCAGGAAAACTATCGTATGAATGCTTCTAAAGTGGCAGGTAACAATTTAAGGGTGTTCTGTTTCTTTTTACATTATTAAAGCTCAGGTGGTATGTTTTTAAAGGTTGCAGACAAGTCTCCCATGACAAATACCACCAATGTCAGGAGAATCTAAGATGCTTGAAGAGAAATTATGACTTCTAAATTGACAAATTATTCTCCAAGTGTCACTTGTTTGAAAGGCAACATACCATAACTCAGAACACAACTGTTAAATCTGCTTCTTGTCAATATGAGTAAAGTACACCAGTTACAGGAAGAGTAGGGGAAAGCAGCGGCATTTAGTGTCATGTGAACGTAAGGCCTTGGTTGCTAGGTTGTAATTTCGGTATTAGCACAGTGTTTTTTCCCTCCTGCATACACATGTTTCTCAACATGTAAAGGCCAAGACAATTATCTATGAAATTTTCTGTCAATCAGTACAGTTGGACTTGAAAGTAGAGCCTGGTAGAAAATAATCTGATCACATTTCTCAGAGTAATTAAAAAGAAAATGAAGTCTCCTATACAATCGGAGCATCTGCCGATGAAAGCAGCCCACAGAGTATTCAAACTATAATCTATCTCAAACCAATACATAATACATTTTTAAAACCCCTAAAAATACACTGGATTTTCTAAAGATTATTCTAAGTGGAGATAATATGGGAGCTGCTGGGGGATAAATGCCCAAGCATTACAGCACACACATCAGACTATGTAGCAGCAGCCTACAGTCTGCAGCAAGTCTCACATTAAATACATGATTATAGTCATTTGTCAGTTATTTTTTAGTAGCTACCGTAAGACAGAGCTAGAGTGAAGAGACCACACTTCTAGTGTTAATTCTGCTTCTACCCATGTAACATGGGAACATTCTTATCAACCCTCATAAGGCCGGACTCCTCAGCTATAAAACAGTCTAAACAAATTGAACTTGAATGAACATTTCCATTAAATGAGATTTTACAAGTATTTTTAAAACAAATCTTTCTTAAAAAGATATTTATGAAACACCAAGCTTGATACTTATCTTCACTGATATGGTTACAGTTTTGCCCTAAGAAGTTACTGACTCTGCACTTATGGGATATGTTTTTCTCGTGCCTTTTCAGTCTGTGGGAGAGGAGCTTTACAGTGACAATAAATACATACAACGGGAATGTTATCTATGAAGCATGCTAGAAATGGCTAGTCCTTACTTCAGCTTGTTTTTAGTAATTTTTGCACAAATAAGATGTTTTATGAAAAGACAGCAATGGTACAATAATAATACATGTGATCTGACAAATTCAAAACACACTTGAGGACAACCAAAATACTTGACATTTCACTCATAAAATGTGTACAGAGCTGGGCCTCCTAACTACCATCTTTACTGTACCACATCAAGTGCCCACATCCAATTTCTCTTCAGAGTACATCTTTTATAAAACCAACACTTATTTTGAAGAACACAAATTCTCTTGTAATAGACTCAGTTGAAAACAATTTATTTTCTCTGGTTCCAAAGTTTTCTCATCATGAATAACTGGCATAAGGTAAGTGCAAGAAAGTATTAGAACCTCATACTGCAAACTGTGTTTCTCATGGTTAACAGATTGATTTGCAAAGTCATTTTTCACAAAGGAAATTCTCAAAGCTTTAATGCTTGCTAAACTGGACAAGGAAAAAACACTTATTTTTTATTATGAAATATATTAGAAAGTCATTAGAATTTTAGGCTAGTTAAAAAGTACTTCAAAATCCAAGAGACTGTCTTCCTTGAGGAGAGGTAAAGTAACCTGGTAAATTAAACATAATACACCCACATGGCATACACTGAACTCACTAAAATTATATCTTTTTTTCATAAAGAACCAATTATGATCTTCCAAAATACCTAAAGTATCTTGAAACTTGATTAATGTCTTTCCGTAACAGATTGATGAAATTACATTATTACTTTTAAATTACAAAAAAATGAAATATCTGAAAGGGCTCAAGTACAAAAAAAAAAAAAAGCACTATAAATTTAAAATTTGAGTGGACTTTCTGGTAACCCCCAACCCCAATGATACGACAGACACAAGGAGCTATCGAGCAAGAATCTGTTAACAGTTTTATTCTTTATGTTAAATACCATAAGACAGGATTGTAAGGATGAAAAACTCAGTCAACCGCCTCACAAGGGATAAGAAAAATTCTGCCATGATATTAGCAAAGGTAAAGGAGAAAATTTACACGGTTAAGAGGCACCATATCCCCACAGAAAACCTCTTGGCATTTCCTGAATGAGTGGGATTAGCAATCTAAATAAATCATATTTCAAGAGGTAATAGCAACAGATAAAATTTAAAGGGATTATTAAAATAACATTTACAAGACTCTGAACAATTCTTGAACTCTTATTAAAACCACAAAGAAAGAACAAATCTTTATTTATGAATTTCATAAAGGACTGAATGTGCAACTGACATCTGCTATTGATGATCTGGTAATATACAATTTGTCCAGTAGCCGAACAGTTTTTTTTTTTTTATTGTGTTTTCTAACCGTAAGAGATCATTAAAGGCAAAGCCTATATGACGCTGTACACACAAAAAATGGTCACCGCGGGCCATACTACCAATGAAATGGTAGGTAAACAAATCTTTTTCTGGTCAAGAGAAGAAAAAAAAAAAGAAAGAAAGAAAAAGTACTTTGCATGCTTCACTCTACAAGATGAATTTCCCTAGAAAGAACCCAATGAAAATGGCCGCAATCACAACCAGAAGAGAAGGGAGAGGACTGGTGACGTTGTCTCTGAAGGATGCAGCTGAGGTGGATCCAGGCTTCTCCGAATGTGCTACCTTTCTGAGCCGTAGGCCTTCATCCTAGGGAAGACACACGAGAGATTTACCAGCAAGTACACACTCAGAGGAGCGCATTCAAGCTCCAAGTCTGTAAGACGAAAGGAAAGCAGATCAGTAGATGCCTGTGGCAAACGGTAGAAATGCTGACTACAAGCTCCTTTAGGAAACTGTAGGACGATGGAAAAATGCTATAACTGGATTGTTTTAAAAAAAATCACTAAATTGTATATTCATAATGAATGCCTTTATAAAATACCTCAACAAGACTGATTTTAAAAACTGAAATTCAAAAATAAACATTTTGTGCATATGCTTAATTCCAAGATGCTCGATGGTATTTTCAATTGGCTGCTCCAAGGAATCAGGCAAATATCACCAAGATCAAACTTATGTTTTGTAGGGTTACTGATTCATTAAAACCCAGAAACCCACAGAGCAAAGGTTAGGGCTATCTTGTGGGAGAAAGAGTATACTGAGGGGGTGTTCTAGGATAAAAATCTCAGTAACATATGTTTTGATGTCCTCACAGCAGGGTAAGCAGGGGTGTGAGAGCGAGAGTAGCAGGTGCTCTATGTGAAGCTCTTAGCTACACTGGTGTTAAAGTGACCTAGCTCCTCCAGGCAAGTGTGCTGCTTCCTTCTCACTGAAATAGTTTCACAATTTTCCGACAATCATTGTATATATAGGGCCTGGCTTTTCCTAAGAAAGCAGGTGGTTGTTAGGACACTGCAGTGTGGAACTGGAGAAATTGTGGATAACTGCTAAAACTACAGGCCTGACAAACAGGGACTTTTACTTTCTCAATGCAAGCTGTCTTGTCCTCTTACCATTCCTCTACTGACTTTAGGTAGTGCCAAAGCAGCATACATCATTACATACTACCCATGGAATTTGATCAGGCGAGTGATAGGATGCAATGATCCTTTCCAGTAATTCTGGGCAGCAGGCTACTACCCAGTTGGTCATAAGGGTAAATGATGATAGTGTGCCATGTGACTAAGCTAGTATGCTTGAGAGGTTAGGAATATAAAATTATTTTCAACTTGTAAAGAGTTTATCAGAAATCTAACACCATCAAAAGTACAAAGTATCTGTAAACAACTAAAATATACCTGGCAGCATATTGTTTTATTTCCATTACTAGAATTTTGAAGTGTTTTAGTCTTATACTAATTAGCTCTGGGACAGGGGGGAGGGGAGAGTAATGATTCTTGGTTACAGACACCTATCACAAGCATCTGAAGATACTTTAAAAGTATTCCAGTGACCAGCCTTAATACTCACCCACCATGACTCAGGGAACTGAGTGGAAGAGGCAGTGGAAAGACTGTAAGAGCCATGGTGGGAGAGAACTCCCAGAGACATCGCCCCCCTCAGTAGTATCATACTAAGGCGGGTGGAACCTGGCTGACTTCTAGGCTATCCATAAACCCCAACCCCAAGGATGCCCCCCCATAAACTCATGTATTTTGACTGGTCCCCAGCTGATGGCAATTTGGGAAGTGGAGCCTCACTGGAGGTGTTGCTGGGGTACACCTTGAGGTTTATTAGCCCCCAGCCTGCCAGGGTTAGTTGGCTCACTCTCCTGCTGCTGTGTCCACCTGCTGTGGCAGAGGTGATGTCCAGCCTCTCTCTGCTCAGGCCATGCTTTCCCCTATCATCATGGAGCTTTCTCTTGAGACTGTGAGCCAAAGTAAAACCTTTCCTCTCATCAGCTTTTGGCCTGGTGCTTTGTACTACAGTCAATCACAAAAGTTCAATTCAAAACTACTTCAGTGACGAGGAAGTCACAGATCAACTCAATATACAATATATCTAATATCAAATGCAACAAAACTCCCATTATTTAGCCTACTTATATACATTTCTATACTATCTACTTTGTTGTAAAAAAGCTTCAGAGCCTAAAAAGCAATTTAAAAGAACTCAGGTCTTGAACAAAGTTTATTTACTTGTCCAAGGCAAATTGTGGGACTGAGAAGATGGCTCAGTGCTTTAAAGCACTTGCTTGCAAAGCCTGCCAGCCTGGGTGCAATATCCCAGGACTCACCATAAAAGCCTGATCTGGAGTTTTATTGCAGTAGCAAGCAAGAGACCCTGGCACACCCATACACACATACACTTCCCTCACAAATAATAAAATGCTCACAAATCCCACACACTTTCTAATCAGGCCTTCACCAGTCCATTCAAACACAGGCATGACTTCTATATATGCATGTGCAAAGAACACAAAAGTGTGTGAAATACAGGAGCTTGGGGAGATTTTTCAGTGAGTTAAGTATTTAGCATGCACACATGAAGACCTGAGTTCAGAGTCTCAGGACTCACATAAGATGCCAGGAGTGGTGGCACATGCCTATAATACCAAGACTAGCTAGGGAAGCAGAGACAGGGAATCCTGGGCCTGACCTGATACCTAGTGCATCATGTGGAGGAGTGCAATTGAGGAAGATACTAGACATAACTTCCCCCACATGCACGGGCACCAGCACAGATATGGGCGCACACATACGAACACATGTAAACATGTAAAGAAATAGAAAAGGGGGAGGGGAAAGAGGGGAAGGGAAGGAAATTCAGTCAATGTCCTTGAGGAAATTACTGACCACTAAAGGGAGAAAGACTAACAAGCAGTTCCATATGATGGGTACTTTGAGGCACAGGCAAAACAACAGACCAAATTGATTTTCTCTTGTTTCTGAGAGGAGAGAAGACTATACTGAAAACATGACAAGAAGAAAAGATACATATATGTTGTGGGGAAGGGACAGAATTTCACAGCTTACAGTCAGAAGGAAGAACTTTTGTAAAAGCAAAAAACTGACAGGAAAGGAGCTGGAGAGATGGCTCAGCAGTTAAGGTACTTGCCTACAAAGCCTAACTACCCCAGTTTGATTCCCCAGCACCCACGTAGAGCCAGATGCACACCTTTAATCCCAGCACTCCAGAGGCTGAGGTGGGATGATCATTGTAACTTTGAGACCAGCCTGAGACCACATAGTAAATTCCAGGTAGTCCTACCTTGAAAAACTGAAAAACAAACAAAAAAAGGCAAGAAAGATGCTTCTTTAGGAAACTCTACCCCAATGCTGTTCAACACAATGTTAAGTTTCAAACAGCACATTAAAAACAGAATCACCTGTAATGCCAGCGTTCGGAGGCAAAGGCAGGGACCCCTGGGCAAACTAGACTAGCTGAATCAGCAAGTACCAGGCCCAGGGGAGACCTTGCTCAGTAAAAAAAAAAATCAAGAGGAGAGCAATCAAGAACATCAGATGTTAACTTTCTAGACTCCACACATGTGCACATGCACCCATATACAGGTGTGCCCACATGCATAATAGGAACACACATACCCAATAAGTACATTACTTCAATATGTAACAAACAGTACAAAGAAGGGATTTTACTGTCTGTAGTACTAAGTCTTCAATATCACTCACTGTGCCTATCTTATTTGTGTGAATATGGGCACACCCATGGACAACTTTCAGGTTAGTCTTTGCCTTCCATCTTGTTTTGAGGCACGTCTTTTTCACTGCTCTATTTGTAAGCTTCCAGAAAATTCTTCTGTTTAGGTGCACTTGGATCACAGAAACCTGCCAAATCTTCAAGCTCCGTGGCTAAAGCCCGAATGAAAGGGAAATTCTAGGTACTTCAGTATGACTGAGGCACGGACTGTATAGGAAAGCAGTAAGACCAGATCACAAGCAATGAGGATTATCAGAAAGGAATTCATGGGCAATTAGAAGTCATGGTGACATGGTAAGACTATTTAAAGAATACAGGGACATAGGACAGAGCAAATGGGGCTCAAGTAAAAAGAATTAACCACAGGTTAAAAAACATTCACACCATTTCCTAAAGGGAACTAATAATGTATTTTCTGTACCTTTATTTCAATTAACTTATTTTCAACCAATAGAACTTACTCGCAGATGTCGATTTTCTTCTGATAGTTTCATCATTTCTCCCTGAAGTCTTTTACACTCTTCCATCAGTTTCCTTGTTTCAGTATCATTGAGTGAAACACTATGTGGTTTTGGCATGGGTCCATCTTGTTTAGCTGCATTCAACGGAACAGCTTTGCTAGGCTCCATATCATTCTGTATTACAAAAATATTGAGAATTTTTAACCAAGTAACCTTATGAGTTTTAACAAATAAAAATGTAAGTTCTTTATCTTTTAAAAAAATATTGAAAAGTTAACAATTTTCAACTCAATTAGTAAAAAATTTTAGTACCAAATATCACGATCATCTGTAAACAGCTTTAAATGGACTGAAATGGCAAATGTCAGCGATTAAATAAACTAGGCAGCCCCCTCCCTCCCTCTACCCATAATGCTTGGCACTTCCTTTCCTATCACAACACTTATATGCAGCTTAACTTACCTTTTGAGTTCTTTCCTACAAAACTTCAAAGGCTGGGAGGGGCAAGAGCCATTTCCATTTGTATTTACTCCTAAACCCAGCACTTTTGACCAAGAATCATTAGTTACTAAATGAAAGTGTGTGAATGATCCATTCTAACTAAAGTCCAAATATGGAGGTAACAATTATGCAATCGAATGAGGTTTGGAGCCAGAAGTGGTGGTACACAACTTTAATCCCCATCACTCAAGAAGCAGAGGTTAGAGGATCACTGTGAGTTCAAGGCCAGCCTAGAACTACAGAGTGAGCTCAAGGTCAACATGAGACCCTACCTCAAAACACACACAAAATATTTTAGAGGACTGTAGATGTTAAATCAGCGATAGAGTATTTGGCTAGCAAGCAGGAGGCCCTGGGTTTCTGGGATTGACCCCTAGCACCAAATAATCAATAAAAAAAATTTAATTAGATCTGATACAAATTTCATTCAGATAAAAACTGCTAACCAAGACATTTACAGAAAAACTTTATGGTAGGTCATAGTACTCATTACAACAGCTTAGCTGCCAAATTTATAAAGTATAAAGAAAGCTCTGTTGAAGGATAAAACCCATAGTTCTTACAGACATGTCATTTGCTGGTAGACCTAAGACCATGCAAAAATTAATCATAATGGGGTTGTGATGGCTAATACCGAGTGTCAACTTGATAGGATCGATTCTAGATCACCTTGGAGACGAGCTTGTAGGCATGTCCGTGAGTGTGTTTATGTTGGGGTAACTAACTGTGGGCAGCATCACTCGTGGACTAAGATCCTAGACGAAATAAAAGTGAGCTGAGCACCAACATCCATCTGTTTCCTGACTGACTACAGACACAGGTGACTAGCTGCCTCATGCTTCTGTCACTGACTTCCACCATGGTGCACTTGGACCTTCAAACAGTGAACCAAATAAACCTTTCTCTTCTTGCACTGCTCTAGTCACAGTGAGAAGAAAACTGATTTAGGGGTTGTAAGGAACATTATATTTTTCACCTACCAGTTTTTTCCACTTCAAGTTTCATAGTTGGAAAGCATTAAGTCATTTCCCTTTCTTCCAAGGTAGTCAAGGTATTCTCTTGCTAGCTTTCTTCTTTAGCCTAACCTTTCCAATGATCAACCAAACCCATCTCTACTGTTAAAAATCTGTTTCATATATTTTGTTCTTTGCAAATGTTCTTTTGTTTTCCTTACTAGTAATTAAAATTCACTCCAAAATGATATTTACAAATACGCTCACAAACCTAATCCAAACGTGAATCCAACTGCTGATAAGAGATTATGACTTCCTCTGAATACATAATCTTCAGACTTTGCTTAAGAATTGAAAGAAAAATCATACATACTCTTACCCAAAAGTTGACTAAGTCAAGAGAATATACATGAAGGCCAACAACAAAGAGGGGAAGAAATTAAAATGAATAATTATATCAAGTTCTTTATAATTGGATTTTAAAAATTCTGAAATTCTCTGAAACTTTAAGTTATGAGATGAGAAAATCAACCAAACACAACTACTATTCATAATATCTTCTAGTATTTCTCACATACATTTTTATACAATGTGTTAAGACCCCAGGGTTTAAACTGCAGTGCTACCAAAATGAAAAAGTCACCATATATCTTGCTTGATATGATTATCTTTTTAATTATCACTTTAGATAATATAGTAGATTATTAAATATTGCACTCTGTGCCTAGCAAAATAACATTTTGCTTTAGTTAGCAAGTCGATGGGTAGCCAGTCGGCCTACTGTTTGGAATATAACTAACTCATCAACATTGAATATTTTCTTACAGTAATGAAATTAGACTTTTGTTTTGTTTTTGAAGTAGGGTCTTAGCTCTAGCTCAGGGTGGCCTCGAATTCATGGCCACCCTTCTACCGCTGCCTCCCAAGTGCTGGGATTCACCAAGTGGCTTTTCTTTATGCTGTTCTTTTTATAGCAAAAAGACAGTATCTCGTAACCAGTTCGTGGTGAATAAAAAGACTAGAATGTAAAGGATACATATAGTAAAGCTTAAAGCACATGTTAGCAGTAAGCCAAGCCAGGCATGGTGGAGCACGCCTTTAATATCAGCACTCAGGAGACAGAGGTAGGATCTCCTAGGACTACAGAGACCGACCCAGGTCAGCCTGGGCTAGAATGGGAGGGGAAAAAAAAAACCCACACACAAAAATCAAAAGTGAACCAAATAAGTCATTTTTAAAAAACCAAGTTAAGGAATAGCTGCGCCACAAATCAGTCAAAATATATGGGAGATGCAAAGAAATCCAATTCATTTCTATGTTTAATGGATAATCATATGTAAGCTAGTTTAGCTGGGCTGGAGATGTAGCTCAGTCGGTAGAGTGCTTGCCAAGCCAAGACCAAGTTCTGAGTTTCGTCCCCAGACAATATAAACCAAGCATGATGATGATACAAGTCTATAATCTTAGCACCGAAGTGGAGGTAGGAAGGTCAGAAGTTCAAGGTCATCCTTGGCTACATAGTGATTTTGAGAATAGCTTGAGCTAGAGACATTGTCTCAAAAAAAAAAAAAAAATGAAAATTCCCAGATGTAGGAAAATCGCCGTGAGTTCAAGGCCAGAGGCGTAGGCTACAGTGAGACTCTGTCTCAAAATAAAGAGGAGGAAGGAAGTGGAGGGAAAGGGAGCTGAGCTGGTGTGACTTTAAATGCTTCCATTCAAGGGCCTCCATTAGTGAAATTTGGCTGCATAAAAACAGCCTGTTCCTTGAGAGCTGCCCAAGAAAGGAGAGAGTTGTGAGAACCAGGAAACAGGCAAATCAAATGCATCAACATGCTGTTAATATAATGGAATACATTAACACTAGATTTAACACTACAACTTAGAATACGCTATGAAAGTCAAGGCTGTGTATGAGAACAACCTACTACTATATGCTGTATATTTTCTACTGTTTTGTATTATTCCCCCTATCTGAAGTAGTCCCTCCCATTCCATCTGAGTTGTACTTCCTTTTTTCAACAACCATCAGGATTTCAACTCCAATAAAAGGGAGCCAGGACTAGAAAGAGAGGAAAGGTGAGTCTTAGACAAAGCAGGTGTTTACAATAGAGCTCTGGGGAGAACAAAAGACCTGGGGGACTTTCTTAGGACAACTCTTGAGTAACCAATGAAGGCTAAATGCAAGGACAATGATAAGGACTGTCAGGATTAAAGATTTTTAATACCTCTATTTATTTGTGTGTGGGGGGGTGAGGATGCAAAAGCCAAGGCCCAAGCATAGAGGTCAGAGGACAACCTTAAGGAATCTCTTAAGACAGCCTCTTGTTGGTTTGCCATGGGAAGTCAGTCTAGCTGGCATTCTCCTGGCTCAGTCTCCCATTGCCACAGGTGGGCTGGGGTCACAGACATGAGCACCACTTCACCTCTGGCTTTCCTCAGTGCTGTAGGAGATCCACCTAAGGTCAGCAGGCATGCAGACAAGCACCTGCAATGTGGAGCCATCTCCCCAACATGAGAATTAAAATTTTAATTCACAAGTTAAGATGATATTTAAGTAAAAACATTACCTAATTCCCCCCCCTCTAAACAGTAAATTTACTGGTTCTCTTGGCCCATGATTCCCAGAAGTTAATAATTCCAAATGGAGAAAAATTTTTAAAATCAATGGCTAGGCATAGCAGTGCCTTTAATCCCAGCACTCAGGAGGCTGAGGTAGGACAACTGCTGTGAGTTCAAGGCCCCCTGGGCTAGAATTTGTTTAAATGTTTTTGGTTTTTCGAGGTAGGGTCTTGTTCTAGCCCAGACTGACATAGAATTCACTATGTAGTCTTCTCAGAGTGGCCTCGAACTCACAGCAATCCTCTTACCTCTGCTTCCCTAGTACTGGAATTAAAGGTGTATGCTACACCACATCCCGCAAGATGATCACATTTTTTAAAAAATATTTGTTTGTTTGTTTGTTTGTTTGTTTGTTTGTAGGCAGAGACAGAGAGAATGGTTGCCCCAGGGCCTCTAGCTATTGTAAACACTAAGCACATGCCCCATTTTGTGCATCTGGCTTTACATGGGTACTGGGGAATTGAACTCTGGTTATTAGATTTTGCAGGCCAGTGCCTTACCCACTGAGCCATTTCTCCAGCCCCCTAGAAACCAAATCAAAGTATGAAGCAATCTATTAAACCCTAAGTAAGAAATGCTAAAAAGAATCATGTAACATCCCTCCACCACCAAGTCAGTTACTTATTGATGGTGTGGCATCTTATTGATGGTGTGGCATTTTATACACACATATTAATATTATCACCTAAGGTCTTTGAGGCTTCTTAGCCTGGAGTATTATAAATAAGCAATCATAGTTAGAGAGGTTGATAGCATTTTTTTTATAAAATATAAAGTATGACATCTTTTTTTTAAATACAAACCCAAATGCTTAACAAAAAGCAGTATTTGCCAGCTCTTACCTTCACTAGAATGTACTTCCTAAATCTCATTCACAAGAAAAATTACAAATATTCACACAAGGCTGGCTCAGTGACAAAGTTCTTACTGCAAAGCATGAGGACTTGAGCTCAATTCCCAGTATACACGTAGAGAAAGCCTGGGTATGGGAGTGCACACATGTAATCCCAGTTCTGGGAGGCAGAGACAAGAGGACCCTTCTGGCTCACTGCCAAGCCAGTGAGAAACCTGTCTCAAGGGATTGGGAGGGGGGTAAAAAACATGGCTTCTGAGACACAAACACACACTCATGCAAACACACAAGTGTACCCTTGCATATATATTTTTTAAATTAATGTTAACACTTTTGTCTGGCTAACTACTATGATGTTTTATTAATCAATTTTGTAACAAAATTGCCTGTGTATGGTGAATTTTGGTTCTGCTGTAATGGTAAAAAGTTTAAAACTCTAACTACTTATGTAATACATTCAGTACCTCTTATTTGCTTAGGTATCTATATCTAACACTAGCAGACTTCTGTTAGCTCCCTATGACAAACCTGCTTCATCTGTTTGAACACACAGGGTCCCTTGGGGCCACTCTTCTCGAGATAACAGGCAGGTGTTGAGACTGGGCGGCTGCTGCTGCTCACTGAAGTGATAGTTGGAACGGTCCCTGATGGAGTTATGCCCTGAGGTGGCATGGGAAACATTCTCAGATTCACACCAAACTCTGGTTTCTCCTACATGAGAGCGGGAATTCTAACAGATAACATTAGGCTCTAAAACACTGACATGTCAACTCTATAAAAATGTGTTATGCATGAGAAATAGAATAAGCAGTAACTATGTCAAAGCAAAAGAATGTAGCCTTTCATATCACTGTATTCTTTCCCTCACAAAATTAGATGTATGTTTGCATGTATGTCACTCATAAAACATACTTTATTAAGTGTATGCTAGCTTCAAACTGTTCTAAATAGAGTACTTACTTCTGTCTCTGACTTTATGATCTTAATTATACTTATTAGTACCCGTTAATATCTTCGGGGAAAGCATTTTCAGGTTTTCTTACCTTTGATACACTCAAGTTGGAATTTTTTTCCCTATAAAGTTAAAAAATGTAGTGACTGTAAGCCTTTTACACACCCACCCACACACATACAGACTATGTCAATAAATAAATTCAGAGACTCAAAACATTCTGGTTTAGCTTACCATTAAGTCCACAGTTTTCTTCTTACCTTTTCAAATCCTAATGCACACTCATATACAGAAACAAATAATAAAGTAAATGTGTATGTAAGGGTCTACTGAAAAGACTTGTCCACTGCTTCAAACAAGGTGAAATGATAATGTGCATATGCCATGGACAGCATATACTAAATGTAAGTTGTCATTAGTAACTTAAATAAAAACTGAACCAGTTTGTTTAAGTTAATCTAACTAATAAATTACTGGCTCAAGGTTTAGCTCAGTGATAGAATGCTTTCCTAGTATTCCGGAGGACCAGGGCTCAATTTCCAGCCCACTAAATAAGTGCTGGGATTAAAGGTGTGTGTTTCACCTTCCAGCTGAAAATGTGTTTTCAGATGAGTGTGTTCTTTAATTTGTGTACGTCAAGATAACATTTTACCCAATTACGAAGTAAATTGACAGTATGTAGGCATCAGTCTACCCAATAATGCTCAAATTTCCTAAACACTACATTCATACTAAACCTTAAAAATAGAGTATCAATTTTATTCAGAATGCGAAAAAGAAACCAATAACATCAAAAATTCTATGGCTATCAGGAGTTTCATCAATTTCACCTACAGACAATACTGAACTGGAAATTATCAAGGTCTAAATTCCATACGAGGTAATATGAACAATGTTTTGTATGTATTTCTATATCGATTTTAAAAACCAATTTCAACCTTGTACACAAGTTTCTAAAACCTTTCTCACATTTTATGCTATCATTAGCACTTCAGACTCGGTGATTTAAAATCTCCCGTTTTCCATAAAGGATGAGATTTGACAGAAAGACACTTAACCATCAACCAACCAAATGAATGTGCCCCTGCTGGATTGCACTGAATTGAAGCACATGTCTCAGGAGTTAGCTTTTCCTGTAGAATCCATAGGCTAGTGGCGTGACAAGAATGAGTTTAAGGAGCCATTATTTCTAAATGTATTTTCAGAATGCTATAGTCCAGAAATTAAGTTATGTTATATTAAGTTTAAAAAGCTGCATTAAACATGTTTGTTTGCTTTGCTTCATTTTTGTTTTTCAAGGTAGGGTCTCTCGACAAGCTTAAATATGTTTCTTTACTAGGCCTAATTAATGTGCAAATAGAGTGTGAAAGACATGGCACTGAAATATTTTTCTAAACTCATTTGACTGCAGATCTCTTCCTACATATTGCTTTCTTCTAACATATAAGTTAATCAATTAAAGCCACCTCTAGCTATAAATGTGACACAGTAGTATACCAAAACCTTAAATCTGGTTTTACATGTGGACCTTGAAATGTGAATTCCTAACACTTGGAGTCACAAACGACAATTCAGTACTAATTTGAAACACTACTTCAACAGGTATATAGAAGAATGTCCATGCTCAAAGTCAGCCTAGACTACACAGCAAGACACTGTCTTAAAAACAAGTAAAAGTCTAAATATCATTACCCCCCAATAACAAGACTAAAAATAAAAATACTGTCTTAAAATGGTATTTGAAAAATGCCATCTCCCACTGAAAGGGCCCAATTTTGTTCTGATTTTTTTTTTTTGGGGGGGGGTAACCGTGGGTATCATTCAATCCTCCTGCCTCAGCTTCCCAAATTCAAGGACTATACACATGAGCCACCAGGCAAAGTTTCTAAAGCTTTTTCGATGGATCTAAGACCAGGCTTGGAAAAATCTTGCCATAAGAAGAAAGTTACTAATGGTTTCTAGGGTCAAAGGCCTCAAGAACCACCTTGAAGAACCTCATCCCACAAGTATTTCAATACATGAAATAAAATGACAAGGTATCATGAAATAGCATTGTGTGAATTAACAGACCTAGACTACATTTTCTCAATCTCAGTTCCATTGACACTTGGATTCAGGGACCATCACAGGACTATTTGTGTACTGTATGAAGTTGAGTCGTGTCCTAAACATCTGCCCAACAGGTAAATGTTTGTAGTGTCACCCCCACCCCTTCACTAGGACAACCAAAAATGCCTCTCCCAGCAATGCCCCAAAGGAATAAACCAATTGCTCCAAATGACAATCACTCATCTAGATACTTCAAGAACATCAATGGCTAATCATTTCAGCAACAAGACAGACAGACAACAGATGTGTGACGCTTTTAGAGAAAAACACCTACAAGCTCCTTCCTGCCCTACCCACACCCTCAGGGGGAAAAAAAATCTAAATTTAATCAAGCTTCTAGACCCAACTTTAAATCAGAATACCAAAGAAAAAGTTAGATGACACCACAAAGATATATCATCAAAACCTAGCATGTTGGCCTGGAGAGATGGCTTAGCGGTTAAGGTGTTTACCTGCAAAGCAGAAGGACCAGAGTTCAATTCCCAGTACCCACATAAAGTGAGATACACAAAGTGGCCCATGTGTCTGGAGTTTGCAATGGCTGGGTTCACCCATTCTCTCTCCCTGTCTGTCTCTCTCTCTCAAATAAATATATTTTAAATTTTATTAAGAAAAAAAAAACCTAGCATATAAGAATGTCTATAGCCAAGAGCAAAATTAGAACAAATAACTCTAGAATAAGAGATTTTAAGAAACATGAACCACATCATGTGATCCTTTTCATTTCAATTCAAACTAATAATTTTTAATGACATTTGTGAGACAAAATTCGAATGCTGCCTGGGTAGCAAAATATTGATATACTCCAATTTTAAAGGTGTAATACTAGGTTTTATACACATTTTAATAGATAAAAGCATCTGAGATTGTCTTAAAAACTATACATGAAGCTGGGCATAGTGGCACACACTCATGAATTAGTTTTCATAATTAAATTTCTGATTCTTCTTAAGCAAGCCCCAATGCTTTCTGTCTCAGGGTCTCACTACATAGCTCAAGCTGGCTTCCTGAGTTTCTTGACTCAACCTCTCCAGTACTGGGATTATGAGTGTGCCCCACATAGTGCCCAAAAAGCAAATTTTATGGTTCTTAACTGAATTTATATAATCAATCTAAAAAATAATGAAGTGATAAGTGACCAAAATTTAGAAAAATTATCTAAATATGCCCCACTCTGAAACCTTGTCCTAAGAAATATTTTTCTCTTTAGACAAATGAAATATAAAATGCAAAAAGTTTTAAAACTTAAGAGCTTTGTTAAATCGGACTAGTCATATCATCCATATCCCAAAGTCTAAAAGAAGAAACCAAAGGGGGGGAAAAAAAAAAATCAAAGAATTTGAGTTCCACAACTACCAATGTGCTTCCACTGCCTTACTTACCAGTTTATCATTTTCATTCGGCATTTCAAATACACATCTCAATTTAGAATCCATTAATTCATCGGGTTTTGCCTCTTTCCACTAAAAAATAATAAAGTAACATATCAGAAGTATGACTATGGCAAACAGGTTTTACCTGAAGGGACCACTGAAGAATTACATCTGGCTCTTGGAGACCTGGTGACTATGTGACTTGGCTAGGATGCATTGCTAAAATATGTATTAATCACCTTGCCATCCTCTGGTAATGTCACAAAACCTTAGGAAAATTCTACCAGCAATTAAAATGAGTTATATCATCTTCAATATACATGCCTGTCTTCTTGACAGCTACATTTCTGAATTTTTAAGAGTTAATACTTCAAAATTCTTTCAATCATTACATTTGTCATGAACAGATTTTTCCAAAACTTTAAAAACCTGGTTTGTTGAGAGCTGAACGAAACCCGCAGTTTACATCCCCCAAAATAAATTCTGTTCAACTTCTACACTTACCACAGCTTCCATATCTGAAATGTTTGGTGGAGCAAAAATTGTCTGTACCATGAACTTGTGTTTACTCTTTTCATTTGGATCATAGTCAAAGGGCTGTAGCATTACTAAATAAGAAGAAAAGACACATTATATTGTCTTCTACATATGCCCACCACTCTTATTACACCTCAGTAATATGTAAATTTTAAAGAAAATCAAGAAGAGTTCAAGAAACCAAACATTGGATTAAACTAAGGAGCCACAATCAACTTCATAGACTGCAATTATTTTTAAATTATTCATCTTTCTTATTTGCTGTCTTTAAAAAAACAAATTAACAAATGACTATTTAAAACTAAATATCATTGTATGAATGCCTCCTTTAAAGTTTGTGAAAACCTAAAAAACTTTGTTTACTACTGTAATATCTGCAAACCCAGATATGTGAATTTAGGCTTTTACTATTCATAATGATTGAAAGTTAGACACATGTGTATTTACTAGAGAAACACAGAATTTTAGAAATTCACAATCATTGTTTTAATATAACTAATGCTTCTAAATTGAGGTTTTCATAAACAATTACTCAAAACAAGTTTACTTATGTTTAAATTTTAATTCTAAGAATATACAGGAAATCCTATAACTGCTTGCTATCCAAACTTTAGTCTTTAGTCCCAATAGCATTCAAGTTTTTTCTATGCCTTTGTAATTCTGAGAGACCTGTAAGGAGTTTTTACTGCTCCATGGTATATAACATCAGTTCAACAAAGAAAACTATAAAAAATAATCAATTATGATAGAGTATATGATATTACACACATTTCCCTAACATTTACAGAATTTCTAAAATCTATGACACTTTCCAAAAAGACAAATGCAATTAAGCAAATATAAGAACTGTCAATAGTGTAGAAGAAATCTTACAAGGTATGTCTAAGAAGTTCATTGATTCCTACTGTGGCTTGAAAGGAGTGGGGGAAGCTAATGCATAAGAGAGCAGAAAATACACAGGCAACCCTCAGAATCCATATTAAAGAAAAATACAACTCCATTAACACCCTCCACACCCCAACAATCACAGATGCTTCGTTATGAAAGAAAATGTGTGGCTAAGAAGAAAACATTAGTTGGGAGATGGTTTAGTGGTTAAGGCACTTGCCTGCATAACAGAAGAACCCGAGTTCGATTCCCCACTACTACCCATGTATATCCAGATACACAAAAGAAAACTAATGCATGATGGTAAATTTGTAACTTGTTATTCTAATTAAGAGTGCAGACGTTGGCGGCCTACACCTTATATAATCCCAGCACTCAGGAGAATTCAAGGTATCCTAGACTACAGAAAGACAGTATTCCAAAAAAAGAAAAGATTGCAAATCATTTGGTAAAAGGAAGGAACACAATCTCAAAATACATTATTTATAAATTAAAGAACACACCTACAAAGCTAAGTGCTACAATGAAAAAAAGGTACTATGAAGAGTGAACTGGAGAAGGTTGCTGAAGAAGTTGTTTGTAACTGAGTACAAATACTGGGGTAAAACTAAATTCTAAGTAGAAAGGAAGAGCCAGTACCTAGAGTAACCAGTAATTAGTTGTTTCTTAAATAAATCAGGTGTTCAATACAGGAATTTAGAGAAGAAATATTAATATGGTAAGACTTAACTTATCTGGAAAGGTCAAAGAAAAAGTCATCTTGAACAGTTTTATGGATGCCTCGGGATGCCATGTGGACTGTAATAATACCCCCTTCCAACTTAGCTACTTATGCTTAAAGATGGAGAAACACTGTCCTAATGCACACTTTCTTGATCTTATTCTCCATCCACCTGACTCAGGAACTAATAAAGGCATTTCCCCCAGACCACCTTAGACAAAGCTCACTAAAACACTGTCACAAAGAAATCTGTCCATTTCTGCCTTTGTGGTGAGGCTCTACTTTTTATTGTTTTCAGGGAGCCTTCTTTAGGCTTCATTCTTAATAAAATAGTCTACTTTCTTGGGTTAAAAAAAAAAAAAGGTAGGAGAAATGGCTTATCGGTTAAGGCATTTGCCTGCAAAGCAGAAGAACCCAAGTTCGATTCCCCAATACCCACATAAAGCCAGATGCACAAGGTGGTGCGTGTGTCTGGAGCTCCTTTGCAGAGGCTAGAGATCTTGTCCTGCCCAATTCTCTGTCTGCCTCTCTCAAATAAATAAAAAATATTGTATTTTAGGAATATTTACCAGGATTCAGCAGAGATTTATTTAATTCATTCCATCCTTTCTTTTTTTCTTCGAGACAATCACACTCTAGAGCCCAGGCTGACCTGGAACTTGGGGCAATATTCCTACTCTTCCTCAAAAGTGCTGGCTTCTATTGGACACATTTCTTTGCTGCATCCCCAAATTGATGACAGGATTTGAAACATGATGAAACCAAGACAGGTGTGGTTGGCCAATGCCTTTAATCCCAGTACTCAGGGAATGAGGTAGGAGTCATGAGTTCAAGGTTAGCTGCAGAATGAGTTCCAGGTCAGCCTGGACTAGAGTGAGACCCTACCTTGAAAACACCAAAATAATAATAATAATAATAATAATAATAATAATAATAATAATAGTTTTTTTAAAAAATGAAACATGATGAGTCCATATGTATTCATGTTCCCTATGCTACTAAAACTTAAGTAGGAGTTAAGAAGTATTGCTATTTTGTTTTTGAGATAGGGTTTGACTGCAGCCCAAAATAATGTGGAATTCACTATGTAGTCTGAAGGTAGCCTTCAACTCACAGTGATGCTCCTACCTCTCTGCCTCCCAGGTACTGGGATTAAAGGTATGTGCTACCATACCCAGCTCACAACTATTGCTATTTTTTAAAAAAGTGGCCAGGTGTGGTGGTACACACCTTTAGTCCCAGCAAGACCCTACCTCAAAAAAAAATGAAACAGAAAAAATAAAATGGGCTCAGTGGTTAAGGCGCTTGCCTGCAAAGCCTAACAACCCAGGTTCAATTCCCCAGTAAAGCCAGATACACAAAGGGGTACATGCATCTGGAGTTTGTTTGCAGCAGTTAGATGGCCCTGGTGTGCCCCTTCTCTCTTGTCTCTCTCTGCTTGCAAATAAATATATATATAAGGGGGGGAAAGTAGGGCATGAGAAAGTCTTCCACAAGTAAACTAGATGGAGCTATACACATTCTCATACTTGCTGCCTACTTCTCAGCTATGGTATCACTATCTTGTTGTGGAAGAGGGGAAGTGCAAAAGGGAGTGCTTGCTGCCTTCCGGACATGAAGCGACTGTTCCATTTATGACCTCACAGCAACTATCTTCTGCACACTGCGTAATACTGGGCCCCTCAACAATTCATCATGGGTGATAGGGAAGTGTGCAAACAAAAACAAGACACCAAAATAGAAGAGGGTGGAAAGAACAGGTGTTGGTGGACAAGGGAAGGGACAGAAGGTAATGGAAGGGGGCTATGATCAAAATAAATTATGCTCATATGTGAAATTTGTCAGTAAGAAAGTACGGTCTTGGGAAATGTGAGGAGCTAAGGAAAGAAGTTTATAGAGAGCATTATCAATGGCACACCAAAGACTCCAAAGCATGAAGAAACGGAGGGAGTCAAGTGCACGTCCCACTGTAAGTAAACAAAGGAGTAAAAGTTCCAAGGAAAGGCACTTGAAATCACTCACCTGATTTGATATAGTAGGCCAAAAGGAAGCATTAGACATTTTTAAGCAAAAGAATTGGGTAAGTGCATGTAATATGACCTAGTCACAAAAGCAGTACCATTTTCAAAAATAAATTAGTAAAGGCAGAAAATGTGATGGCTAACTGGGGCAATGGAAGAGCAAGGTTTTTTTTGTTTGTTTGGTTGGTTCTTGGTTTTTCGAGGTAGGATCTGGCTCTAGCCCAGTTTGACCCACAATTCACTATGTAGTCTCAAGGTGGCCTCAAACTTGGCAATCCTCCTACCTCCACCTTCCCAGTGCTGGGATTAAAGATACCTGGCAAATGGAAGGTTTTAAAAAAATGACAATAATTACTTAAAAAGTAATCATCTACATACCCACTGACATAAAATGAGGGTGAGAAAGTTTTGATTAACACTTTGCATATAGCAAGATAACCAAAGAACATTTTTAAAGGTCAAAGGCAGAAGAAAATAAAAACTATTTCTCTCCCCCTAGTTAAAATACTATGTAGTGGGCTGGAGAGATGGCTAAGTGGTTAGGGCACTTGCCTCTAGTGCCTAAGGCCCTGGGTTCAATTACCCAGGTCCCACGTGGGCCACACCCACAGGGTGGTGGCCCTGGTGTACTCACTCTCTCTCTCTCTCTCTCTCTCTCTCTCTCTCTGCTTGAAAATGAATAAAATATTTAAAAATAATAATAATAAAATAAAATACTATGTATTAAAATCACAAAATGTCAAAATTTAAAACTGCATAAATCTACAGCATGATTTGCTACCTGAAACAGTCACCGTTGACCCGGAGTCAATAATTCCACTGTTGGGTCTCACACAGTACCGGCGAGGTGCTGTAGTCTTCACTTTGAAACATACTTTTCTATCCGATGGATTTCTCAATTTAAGATTTGTAGTAACTACATCTGTGAAGGGGCCTGTAAGATTAAAAATACAAAAGAAAAAAATTAACTAGATTTACAACAAAAGGAGAGTTCAAAATAGAATTGATATAATGTCAATCTTATGTGTTGACAGCTGTATGCAATGGTCCACAGTACCTTTCTCCAGGTGGAAAATAAAAACGAGGTATATTCTCTTCATTCCTTACTATAACTCACAAAATTTCATCAGGAGACATGTATTACCTCTTTTTTTCACAAAATTTCGTCAGGAAACATGTATTATCTGTTTTTTCAATCTATAAAATATTGGTAACTATTCTTATAGGCTACTGCTATAAGTATCTATAGAAATATTCCATTACTGAAAATACCAGAATTTCCCCAGTGGTCTACAAACCAGTGTCAATCTTCAAAGTTCACAGATGTTTCTACCTGAAAGCAACACCTATGACAACAGCATTCACATGCTCCTAGTCCTCCATTCATATATTTGTGGATTATGTCATATGCACTATCTATATAAAGGTTTTAACCTTTGGCTCTGAACTCAACAAAACTAAAGGAACTCTAGGCTGGGGAGCTAGCTCTGCAGATGAAAGCCCTTGCCTCAGTATTGAGTTTGGATACCCAAATCCCAGTGACCCCTACAGGGAAAAGAGAAGCTCTCAGATGAGACAGTGATAAAAACAAGAACAAGAGACCCTGCCTCTAAAAGATGCCCACATGAGAAAACACACTCGCTCATGTGCAACTCAAAAAACCAATCCAATAGCCTCAATTTTAAGGGTAGTGAGCCATAATGATAAAATCCATTTGTTTTTGGTTAAAGAAAGCCTAAGACGACATTATGCAAGTTAGTTATGTAATGAAACTTTTCTTGTTAATTTAGAAATAGAAAATCAAAAGCAATTTTAAAACTTTTAAAAGAATTCATTTTATATTTTTGTTTTTTACTTATCAAAAGAATGAGAATGGAGATTTAACTCAGTAGGTACTCAATTCCCAGCACAAAAAGGACAAAGAGGCAAGAAGCCTGAAATAAACATTATAAAACAAATCTACCTTTATTTAAATTTTAAGCAAAATTAATCATAGTATTAAAAAACTTTAAAATATTCATACTGTGAAATTTAGGTTGACAAATTTCTCTGACCAATTTGCCAAAAAAAAAAAAAAAACTTTCTCATTTTGTTGAATACAGGAAAATTATGTAAGATTATATAAGATTTCAACAAAGGCTAAAGAAAAAAACATAAATAAGACTGCAGGAAAATAAAATAAACAAATCTGCCTAGTGCTAACAGAAGGAAAAGAAACTCAACTTCAAAGAAGTATGACCATTAAAGCTCAAGCCTTAAGTAAAATTTGAACTGCTTAATTATAAGCTAATCATTCATTCTGTAGACTATTCCCCTATCGATTAAGTTTTTCAAAAAGCAGATGATACAATTAGCATAAAGAGAAAGGGGTCCACTCTACTTCATGCATTCACAACATGGATGGCTAGAAGCTAATACAACAAGAAGTCCATTCCTTAATAGTCTCAAAGCCCATAAATCACTACAGGTAATAACAGTGCGAAATTACAAAGGATTATTTCAATTATGGCCTTTTGACTTTTAACAGTATTTAAGAGTAAAATAATCCACTGCTCAGTAACTTGGCAAAAGAAACATTTCAAAAAATTTAATTTGGTCCAAGCACTGGTAAGGCAGAGGTAGGAGAATCGATATTGAGTTCAAGGCCAGCAGGGAGACTACAGAGTGAATTCGAGGTCAGCCTGGACTAGAAGGAGACACTGGGGTGGGGGGGGGGGGAGAAACAAACAAAAAATCCAAGTAGGGGTGGGGAGATGGCTTAGTGGATAAAATGTATACGTTAAGTCTGAGACCCTGGAGGTCAGATCACAGACCTCACATAAATGCCAGAAGTGGGAGTGGGAGAGGGGAGCTTCCCTAAAAACCTTAACATGCTGACAGGGAGATGGTAGAAAGGAGAATTTTCCAGAAGCTCACAAGCCAGCTAGCCTGGCAAACACATCACAGTGAAAAAGGAGAAGGCTCAACCTCAAATAAGGTAGAAGGTAAGGACTGACCCCAGAAAGTTGCCCTCTCCCCTGCTCATGAGTGCTGTCACATGTGCACTTACACACATACATATCTCCCCTTCCACACACACACAAAAAAAAAAAAAAATAGAAAAAGAAAACACAGGCTAAAGATGAGATACTATGTCTAAAAAAAATTTTTTTTTAATCACCACAACAGATTTCTTTACTGGACATGTTAACTTTTTAAAAGTTGAATTATTTATTCAAGGCTAACTATAGACCCTCTATAGCCATACTTATCTTGCTCCTCTGCTGATATATATATATATATATATATACATATATATATATATATATATTCACACATAATTTCCTGGCAGTTATAATAAACCCACCTAACAAGAAAATTTGTGACTTCTGCTCCACTGTGTCGCCTCTCAACAAGTGTTGCTCCTACAAAAAGTAGATGCTTACCAGATGGGCAGGCTCTCTTTGCTGACTGACTGTTCATTGCTCCTGAACTTTCAGGTTCCTGTCCTAGTAAGCCTCCCTCACCCATGGGCTCTCTACCTCCACATGGCAGCTCTCTGACTTTCTTCTCTTCTCTAAATCCCTTTCCCCTTCCTCAGTCCAGGGGCCCTCTCTCCCCCTTGTATATTCCTGAATAAAAATGTGGTATTGTCAAAATTATCCTTTCAGTCTTGTTTTATCCAATTCTTTGGTTAAAAGCAGACACAAACTCAGGGTTTGGAGTTCAAGAACTATTCCTGAACTCCCAGCACCCCTTGACCACACACACACACACACACACACACACACACACACACACACACACACAATCTCTCTCTCTCTCTCTCTCTCATTGCTTAGAATCCATCAACATTTTGTTGTGTTTACCTTAAGACATGTACATCCAACCCTCTGTCTACCATCCATCAAGCCACTTGATTTTTTTTATGTATGCCAAAATAAGCAGAATACATCACACTTCTAAACACCTCAGGGGCTGAGGGAGAATCCTTAAATGAGTTCAACATTTTACTATGAATGAAAATAAAATTTTGATTCAGGATAAACAGTAGTATGGAGCATTTCAGAAATAGAAAAGGTCTCTGAAACACTAACAAGCAGAAAATACACATGAACTCCACTAACACCTATATGGATGCTCCTGGCTCCATGCATCTAGCATTTTTGCATACATTCCAAGCACAGGAACTGAAGACTTTGATCCCAATTATCTTTCAAGGAATAGAGAATGGTCTTGTAAGATAATGTCTCCCTACAGAAGACAGGGACAGGAATGTTTACTCCACCATACAATAAAGATAAGATCTTTTGGAACAAAGATGAGATAAGTCTCTGTTTAACACACTGCAAAATTCAGGTTCTCCAAGCTCAAGGTCTTCTTAGATGATACAAACCCACTCTATGGATATTATCCAACTGAACCCTTTTGTTACCTCCATGGCTCCTGAAATGGCTAAGGAAAACCAATACAAACATAGAAGCTCAGGTCACTTGCAATACCGCGAAGAATAAGTTTCCCACTCCAATTCATCTGTTCAAGTCTTCTCCTGACACCCTGAAATTGTTGCAAGCTAAATTTTCTGAGTTCTCCACTATGGTACACAGATGTCAGTGACTTCTGGATAATTAAAAGCACAAAATTCAATAAGGAATAATCTTTGGGGCTGGAGATATGGCTCAGCATCTAAGGGCCCTTGTTTAAGAAAAGCCCAATGGCCCGGGTTCCCAGATGCACAAATTGGCATATGCATCTGGATTTCCTTTGTAATAGGAAATGCCTATTCTCATTCTCTTTTCCTCCCTTGCAAATAAATAATAAGTAAATAAATGGTGGCAGATGCCTTTAGTCCCAGCACTCAGAAGGCAGAGGTAGGAGTATGGCTAAGAGGTAAAGGCCAGTTTGACACTACATAGATATTCCAGGTCAGCCTGTGCTACAGCAAGACTCTACCTTGAAAAACCAAAAAAAAAATCTTTGGGCTGGAGAAATGGTTCAGCAGTTAAGGTGGTACGGTGCCATTCTCTGTCTCTCTTCTCTCTCTGCTTGCAAACAAATATTTTAAAAAATTAACAAATACCATATGTTTCATCTGTGGAGTCCAAATTATTGACTTTACATACATAAATTAAGGAAATAGAAGGTGAAAGATACTCCTTAAAAAATAATCTCTGAAGAGAACCAGGGCCTGACCACACAATTCATATGTATATTCCATGGCACTTCATTTTCCTTTACTAATATGTGAGCCTCCCCCCAATTCTGCTGGACCATAATCCCCTAAAGAAGCATTCAACTAATTATTGACTAAATTGAATTAATAAGCTGTAAGTCATAGAGCTACTCAGTACACATTTTTGAGTGATTATATACCAGAAACATGATGGACACTGAAATTTTTTCATCAACAGCAACAACATAAAACAAAAGTAGAGCTGGGTATGGTGGCTCATACCTTTAATCCCAACACTCAGAAGGCTGAGGTAGAAGGATCACTGTGAGTTCAAGGCCAGCCTGAGACTGCAGAGTGAATTCCAGGTCAGCTTGGGCTAAAGCAAGACCCTACCCTGCAACACACGCCCCCAAATACACACACACACACACACACACACACACACACACACACACACATATATCATATAATGTTTGTATGTATGTATATATTAGTTCAAGTATACATGACTTTTTAAGTCTTCATAAAACATTCCAACCAGGGCTGGAGAAACAGCTCAGGAAATATAGTCATATAGTCTAACCTGACTGACAATCTCCAAGCCGTCAATCTCCAAGCCAATGAGAGACCTTATCTCAAAAAAAAAGGTGGATAGCATTCCTGGGGTTACCTGAGGTTACTCTATGGGACCTGGGCTTTATTTACTGTCATTGGAATGTAAAGGTAAAAATTCTAATGAGGAAGGCTGGATTTTCCATTTACATATATAAATAATGTAGTTGTAGCAACCCAAGTGCTTCAATATCTTTCTACAGGTTTTGGCAAATTAACTGAAGCTGATTAAACAATCTCCTGCTTGCACAAGGGTTTTAATGATTACCACATATTATATTTAATTTAAAATCTTATGTATGAAAAATACACAGCACAGAATATAGAAGCTCTACTAAGAATTTCTACAATGATACTAACAATGACAACAGTAATACAAGAACCAGTATTTATTGAGCACTCATGTATCAGTAACTGCACAAGTAATATCATCTCGCCCATATAACAAGCCCATGTAGAGATTTCATCACTCATTATCCCCCATTTACAATGATTAAGCACAGACCAAAGCTACATCTAAGTTCATACAACCACAACGCAATCAAAGTGGTAAGTCAAATCAAGATTGACTCAGAGCATTAAGTCTTGTGAATTTTCATGTGTTAGCTAGCTAATTATTTTCTAATCATAAATATGCCAGATATATTTCTAAAGCATTAAAGCATAAAAAAGCATTGTCAAATTAGCAATATATGGGAAGATGTTAATGGATATTATATTTCCTATAGAAATATAAACATTTCCTAAAATACATACCAAGCTGAGAAGATATTTCTAAGCATTTTGCATCCAAGGAAACTCATTTTCATTACAAATTTCTTAAATCAAGTCACTTTAACTTATTTACCTTTAGCCCATTGCACTGAAATACCAGTGTAAAATAAGCCCATGAAGACTGAGTCTGTTTTATTCACTGCTATCTCCAGCAGTTTTTTTTTTTTTTTTTTTCTTTTGGTTTTTCGAGGTAGGTCTTTAGTCCAGGCTGGCCTGGAATTCACTGTGTAGTCTCAGGGTGGCCTTGAACTCATGGTGATCCTCCTACCTCTGCCTCCCGAGTGCTGGGATTAAAGGCGTGCACCACCACGCCCGGCTCTCCAGCAGTTTTGAGATTGGGTCTCTCTCTCCAGTAGTTATCTCCAGTACTATACAACAAAGCCTAGCATAGTAAGTACAGATAAGTATTACTGTATAAATACTGTTGTAAAATAAATAGGATATTATTTTCTGAGAAGACAAATGAGTTGTATGTCTATTCATAATTATTTAAAGTTCTAAAAAAATACCTTTATAAAATTTTAATAGTGCAAGACTCCACTATTTTACTCAAGACTCTAATGCTTTTAAAAGCCTTAATTAGAGGGTTACAGAGATGGCTCAAGTGGTTAAGGTACTTGCCTGGGAAGCCTAGATTCCCCAGCACCCACATAAAGCCAGATGCACAAAGTGGCACATGTGTCTAGTTTGCAGTACGCCCATTCTGATTCTGTATCTCTCTCTCTCTGCGCTTGCAGTAAATTTTTAAAAGCTTTAAACTGCTTACTGCCCCTGTTTACGCATATAGATTATATAAACCAATACTCTGTTTCAAAATATATCATGAACAAAATTTCCAAAATCCACTTAATGTAGTAGTAATTTGAAAAGGGAAAAGGTTGGGGAAAATGACAAGTCTTCCCACTCTATAGGCAGAAGGTTATAGCTAGACGTCATCAAGAGGCAGGAACCATGTCCTATTTCTTTTGTACCACATTTCCATACTGTACAGTGTTGCTCTGGGCAAACAGTTTAACACTCATCTACTACCCTCACATAACACTTGAATCTAAAATAGTTGTTCTCTTCATTACTTTCAAAAATCCCGAGGGGAAGGAGGAGCTAGTTTCTATTGGTGATGGCGTTAAAGAAAGTATTTGTAATGCTGAAAATATAAAATCATCAATTAGCAAACCAATCTCTTGCATTAATAAGCAAAATAACTTCTCGGACTCCTCTAAACTCTAAAATTATGATATGATCAACTTAATATTCTCAACCTCTGTCTTATGAATGTCCTCTCCCTAATAATAAAGATGGGAGATGGTAACTCAATTCTAAATCATAACCTCACCAACATTTTGTAGTATATAAAAACACTGGTACTGTTTTTGAAGGCATTCTGATATGCAGACTGTTGGCTACCTAAATAATGCCAATAACATAGTTATGGAAACAAGAAGAGAAAGTAGACAATAAGCTACTGTGACAATTTTAGTTGCAATATTTTATGTAAATTACACATCCTTCCAGTCTGTGGCTTTCTAAAAAAAAAAAGCTGTACAAACATTAAAAAATGGTATGAAAAGCTGGCATGGTGGCACTCACCTTTAATCCTAGCACTCAGGAGACAGAGGTAGGAAGATCACCATGAGTTCGAAGCCACCCTGAGACTACACATGAATTCCAGGTCAGCTTGGGCTCAAAAAACCAAAAATGTTTGAAAAAGAGCAATTGCCTGCATTCCAGATTGGACATAAAATGTGCATGCCAATTATCGCTACGGGAATAGAAATACGCAGGGGATAGGAAGATAGCTAAGCAAATAAAGCCTGCCAGCCCAGGCTTAATTCCCGAGCACCAAGGGAAGCCTGATATAGAATGGTACATAAGTCTATAGTTCATTTGCAGTGGCAAGAGTCCCTGGTGTGCCTATACACACACATTCACCATCAATATTTAAGTTTAACTTTTACAATCTAGGTTAAATCAGCTGTAAAGGAAATAGTATTTTGTGAAATTTCAAAAAAAAAAATTTTCATACTATTTCCAATCCAAAGTTCTGGTTAGAAGCAAATGAGAAAATGTTCACACTAACCTTCAGATAGCTCAGCCGTTAATGGCCCTTGTTGCTTGACAGACTAGGTTCAATTCCCCAGCACTCATGTAAAGCACAAAGTGGCACATGAATCTGGAATTTGTTTTCAGTGGCAGGAAGCTATGGTTTACCAATACTCATTCTCTCTGCCTCCCCTCTCTATAATCAATATATTTTTTTAAAAAAATAAAATGGCAACTGTGTTTATACATATCCTTCACTATTTTAAGGTATGTCTTGTTTACAGCATCAAAAACGAGAAATTGTTATAACATATTAGGAATGACAACGTTTAAGTCTATACATGTTCAATAGACAAAAATGTAAAAAGTATTTTTAAAGCAGTTGTTTGAATCCCCAGACGTTCAATCTGTGGGTTCAGTGCCAATGGTTTCTAGTGTGTTTTTTCCCCCTTTGTAATTAAAAAAAAAAATCTTAACAATGGCTCACTCAACCAATCAACTATTTAGGGAAAGAAGAACCCTTAAACCTACTTGTCTTTAATCTCCAGGCAGGGCAATTCTCAAGAGAAAAACACCAGGGCTGGAGAGATGGCTTCTCTTTGTCTTTACCTTTCTTATCACAAAAACTAAAAATGCTCAAGTTCATTTATATGAAAAATATATAATATTTATATTAAAGATTATCCCTTCCTATCTACATATGGGATATATATATATATATCACTTATTTTGAAACAACCCTTGGAAATGAAGATTAAGTCTAATCAAGCCTTTAAATCGAATTCAAAAATTATGGGAGGGGCTGGGGAAGATTGTAGTTAAAAGTATTTGCTTGCAAAACCTGGCCACTGAGGTTCAATTCTCAAGCCACTTACATAAGCCAGATACAAAAAATGGCACAAGCATCTGGTGTTCATTTGCAGTGGCAAGAAGCCTCGGTGTGCCCATACATACACACACACACACACACACACAAATAAATAAAAGCTAAAAATTACATGTAAGACCTATCTAGAATCTAGCATATTCTACTGGACAATCTTTTCAACAAATTAATGGCATGACTTAAAGGAGGAAGCAGTAGAGACTTCAGTTTAAGTCTTAAATACTAGGCAACTAGATGCAATGCACAGACTGTACAAGACAACTAAAATACAATTGGGGAAAGTTCAAGACTGAAGATTAAAGATTTTCTTTTGGTTTTAAATGATAATGGTATCATCATTGTGCAAAGAAAATGTTCTTTTTGTTGTTAGAAATAGAAATTCAAGTTTCGAGAAATGTTAGGTTATCTAAATTTGTTGAAGGACTTGGGGATGTATCTCAGTAGTAGCATGCTTGCCTGGCATGCATGAGACCTGGAGTTCAATCCCAGTACAAAAAATAATTCAGTAAAATGTTAGAATTACTAAATTAAGGCATATAAAGGTTTATACAATATTAATGCTTGAAATTTTCTAAGTTTATAAGTTAAAACCTGAGTAATCTGAGTCATATTCTAGTCATAAGACCAAGCAAAGAGTATTTCTTTACAAAACAACTATCTTGTAATTCAAAGAAAGCAAGATGGGTCTATCTCAAAAAGGCAAATAGCACTTCATAGAATGATCCTAAGGGGAAAAAGAAGGGCTCAAGAGTCTGAAAAAATAAAAAGGGTGTCTGGCTTGCATGCTCTCTTCACATGTGTGACAAGGTAAGGGGAGAAAGCTTAAAGGGCGTGAAGGAGCACGTATGTGGGATGAGCCCTGTCTAAAGACCTGATAACATATGACATTAAACTGTGCTCTATTTGGGATTTCTGCTAAATGAGATGTCCCACAAAAAAAAAAAAATTATGTTAGATGATGGGACAAGTTTTGCTTCAGTCATGCAGCCATAACATCATGTTATATTATATACCTTAAATATATAGCCAAGTTTTATTTTGGAAGAAAAAAAAGGCATCTGGTATTCTAAATGAGTCACAATATTACCAATGCTAACAATTAAAAAATACAACTTTTGAAGAATTTAAATCAATGTTTTCCAATTCATTATATAGTTATCTCTCCTTACCCATGGAGAATAGTTCCAAGACCTCCCAGTGGCTGCTTTGAACCCAGGATAGTACCATGCCCTACAACGTAACACCTTTTTCAGTCTTAACCAAGCACTTAACATGCATCTCTCCTCCTTCATAGCTTCTCAAGTTTCTTCTTATGCTAGATCTCAGCAACCTCAGTACAGACTTTGTTGTTTTTCTCTTTCCCCATGAAGTTGTTGCTGAAATGAAACACTTTATGCTTCGCCTTGGCATACCCAGGCAAACTGAAATTGACAGTAATACTGCTATTATTCTTTGAGGCAAGTATGAAGTAAAACAAAAGGATCATTAGAAAACCAGTGCTGTGATATCAATAATCTGATAAGGTATCTCTTAAGTAACTGGTAGGGGTGGGTAAGAGGCACATACAGTGTGGAAATGGGATAGGCCCTGGCAGGAAGAGGAAGACAGGGCAAGAGTTCACACTTCTACTTAAAGGGATGCAAAGCTCAAACTTATGAATTGTTTATTTCTCAGATTTTCTAGTTGGTATTTTCAAAGTTGACTATGTGCAACAAACAACAGAAAGCAAAACTATAGAGAGTGGCACACTACACTTGATAAATAAAGTAACTTTCCTGTTGTTTTCCCCTATTTTGGAGATAGGATCTCATGTAGCCAAGGATGGCCTTGAACTCCTGCTCCTCCTGCCCCCACCTCCCAAGTGCTAGCATTACAGGCTTGCACTATGAAGCCCAGCTAAAAAAAATTTGGGGGGGGAAATTGGGGAATACGGGATAACAATGCATGGTTTGCCCACTAAATAATGTAACTCATTATGGACAATAAATATATATTTTAAAAAAAAAACTTTTTTGGTATTCAACTGTCAAAAAATGGAATTACAAGCCGGGCGTGGTGGCGCACGCCTTTAATCCCAGCACTCAGGAGGCAGAGGTAGGAGGATCGCCATGAGTTCAAGGCCCCCCTGAGACTACATAGTGAATTCCAGGTCAGCCTGACCCTGAATTAATTGGCACTCATTCTGGGATCCCAGAACTTGTTACTATGGATACAAAGTATGTCCTCACTTCTCAATGCAGCTTGGGAGAGGAAAAACATGTCCTCAGAAACACCTTATCATGTGCTAATAAGTACTGTTATTACAGGTAAGCACTGTTTCAATAGTATCATGAAAAACTACAATGACTGGGAGAATCACAAACCAAGTGGTTCTTGGACTGGAGATATAAAGGACCAGATTCTTGAACTGCTTAAAAAATGAGAGAAGACAAGTTTCCAAGCAAAGCCTGTGAAGTCTTGCAGCAGCTTGGAGCGTGTGAGGAAACGGTTTCACACAGCCAATGAGAAATAGTGATGGCTGAGGTTAGAGTATGCAGGGGACCTGGATTTGTCCAAGTACATAATGAGAAAATACTGCAAGTTCTTTAACCTGAAAAGCAATTCCCAGGTTTTCCTTTCTCAAGGCAGAATGTGGAAGTAAGGCTGAAAAGAGCTGGCACTAGAGAAAAGGTGAAAGATAATCATCTCAAGTTAAGGAACCTCAAACCAAAGTCCACATCCATATACTTATGTAACCAAATGCCTACTTGGCACCTTCTCAGTATCTTGTAAGTTTCTAAACAAGCATGCCTACCAACCAATGAGAACAGGATCCTCAGCTCCAGCATAGGCCTCACCCAGACACCCAGTGTTTCCTGGCTCAGCACTAGCAGCAACCACCTTCTTCCAGTCCACAAACCCCTTCCTCTCTCAATACACTTTTTTTTTTGTTTTACTTATTTACAAGAGAGAGAGAGAGAGAGAGAGAGAGAGAGAGAGAGAGAGAGAGAGAGAGAGAGAGTGTTTATGGGCATGCTAGAGCCTCCAGCAGCGTACTGCAAACTCCAGATGCACACACCGCTTTGCACATCTGGTTTTATCAACTCAGGCCATCAGGCTTTGCAAGTGCCTTTAACCCCTGGATGCCTCCCAGCACTCAGTATACTATTTTCATCTGTAAACTTTTCATCATCCCCAGCACCATCACATTTCAGTCCAATTGGTCAACTCTTGCCAGGACTATAACAGCTCCCTGATATATCACTTCCTTCTAGTATTGATTTGCATAGCTACCTTAAACATTTCTTAATACAGATGTGATATTACAATACAGTGCACACATGCACATACTTATCCCTCATGATTTAAGATAAAAATGAAACTCCTAGCTTGCTCTAAACCAGTACTACATTTATCTTGGTTATTTCTAAGACTGCAGCCCTGGCCCCTTTCAGCTCTGTAAATGTTGTATATTCCCTCCTCCTGAAGGATACTATACATTCATTTTCCTTTTCCCCTGGGGTAACTTCTACTTATTCTTGGAATTTTTGTTTAACTAACAAACAAAGGCTTTCCCTATTTTAAATTCTCATGAACTACATATGTCTGCATAGCCATATCTCATTCAGCTGTATACTGGGTTCATGCCTATTTTACCCTTTAAACTTACACCCTGAAAACAGGGATTGTGTTTTACTCTTGACTGTAATTCAAACACTTGTTACTCACACCTGGCATATAGCAGATGCTCAAGTTTAAATAATTATTTTAGATTCATGACAGAATGAATTCTAAAAATAACTCAGAAGCAGAAGCAGAGATGCATTAAAGGTAATAGTCAATAGAAATAGACATTTTAATTATTAGATATACAACTGTATTCCAATACTTATTTCATACCTGACAAATAACAGATGCTCAAAGTTAATGTAGTTATATTAGCTAGATTGAATGAATTCTAAAAACAATTTTAGAAGCAGAGATGTATTAAAGGAGATAGTCAATAGAAAGATTTTAATTAGACTGCAAAATGTTTCTCGTGTTAGTAATCATAGTGCCACTTTTTTAAAATATAGAAAGAGGAGCTGGAGAGATGGCTCAATGGTTAAAGGTGCTTGCTTGCAAAGCCTAATTAAGACTGGACTTGAATCCCTAGTACCCATGTGAAAGTCAAATGCACAAAATGGCCCATGTGTCTGGAGTTCATTTGCAATGGCGGATATTCACTACTCTGTTTCTCTCAAAGAGATGATAGGTGGTAGATAGGTAGGTAGATATAAAAATAAGGAAAGGAAAGGAAAAGGGGAAGGGGAAAGGGAAGGGGAAGAGAAAGGAAAGCAGGCTTGAGCAGCAAAAAAAAAATCAGCTTCAACAGCTTCAAATATGTTCAATTTGAAATGTCTAAGGGAATATTCAAACCCAAATAGTCAATAAGTTAAGGCTGTGTGACTGACATCTGAATCAAAATGGATTTGGCTATGTACCAAATGTGCACAGAAATGGACAAACCTCCTAAACATGAGTCTGAACAAGGAGAGGAGAAATAAAGTTGAAATCAAGCGTCCCCAAGCTACCATCAAAGAAAAGAAGAAAAAACCCTAAGAGAATGGTGTTTTAAAAGTCCAAAGAAAATGTTCTTTAAAAGAACTGTCAGTAATGCTAACTGCCAAAGAGAACAAGTCAGATGAAAGCTGTAAACGATCAATGTAGTTGGCAATCAATAAAGTGAGGATAGAAATATGACCACAGCGGATTGATACAGGTGAGGAACTGAAAAAAAGTGAACACCGACTCTTTTCCAAGACTGAATGTAAAAGAAATAAGGACCAGAGGGACAGACTAGAAGTTGGGAGACAAGAAAGCATTGTTTATTGTTTAATTTTTAAACATGAAATACACTTGTATTTGAATGTTAAAAAGAAGTGGCTTAAAAACTTGAGTGATAAAAAAAAATCTCATAGAACATGATCTGAATTACAAGGGATTTTACCTTAACAAGAACAAAGGAACAATGGAATTTCTTTCTCAGGGACGTGTGCAGTACACAGAGATTACAGAGAAGGCAGCACATCATGGAAAGACACATACTAAAGAGAAAAAAAAGAAACCCTTATCCTGTGGGCAATAAATATACCTTCCAAGAGTGTTCAACCTTCTGACGTTGCAATTGACCCTATCAATTACTTATCTGTTGGTGTTGGGGCCAACAATCTCATATTCCATCTCATAGCTATCTGGGATACATGCAGCCCACAGGCCCCAGGCTGGACAACCTGCTACAATTGTATGGGCTATAGTAAAATGATTTTATTTTAGAAAAGTTGGAGGGAGCAGGCATCACAGAGGTTTGGTATTACCAACATGGAGTAAGAGGAGTTTCCAGAACTACCTAAGAAGACTAATTACACATCAGCACTCATGTGTCTTCTTAGTGGCATGCTATTCAAAGATGTGCTCACAACCCCTACACTTGGAAAATGGAGAAAGGTAAACCAAGGACTCAAGGTCAAGTGGGCATGCCTGTAATTCCAGCACTTGGAAAGTAGAGAAAGAGGAGAGAATTCAAGGTCATACATCATGAGTTTGATACCAGACTGGTCTACACCAGATCTTGTCTCAATCTATCACTCAATCAATAAAACAAGCCTCACAACCAGGGCTCCATTCCTCCATACCCATATAAAGTCAGATGCACACAGTGGCATATGTCTGGAGTTCATCTGCAGTGGCAGGAGTCTCTGGCACACCAATATTCACTCCTTTTTCTTCTTTCTCGCAAATAATGTTTTAAAAAAATTTCAAGGTCATCTTGTTTACATACAGTTCTAGGCCAGTCTGAGACCTACTCCTCCTCCACCCCCCCCCAAAAAAAAAAGCCAAGACAAAGATGTTAGTTTGTGGTGACACCACAGGTTACTTCATTCCTCAGAACTTTCTTCTTCCAACTACCTTCCAATACCAAGAAAGAAATGTTATAATGTACAAAATTTTAAAGACAAAAAAAAAAGTTTAACCATAAAATACCAAATTTCAATTCTGAACTATTTGTCAAATTATTGCTAGAGTTTAAACAACAGAATTTAAACAAAAGGAGCACATAAAAGCACTTCTGTATATTAAGATAAAATAATTAATTTTTTACTAAACTGGTATACAAAAATACCTACTCCAAAATTGTGCAGAATGCTTATAATAATCATCTCAAAATTCCTATTATGCATTAAAAAAAAAGCATCCAACCTCAGAATGGTTTAAAAAGTCACTCCCGAAGAAACAAATTAGTAAAATACAGAGCCCAAATAATTCAAACAAACCTACCAAATGAAAAAAGAACTCTGATGGCAGACCTTCATTTAAATGAAGAGTTACAGGTAATTTAAAGAAATCAGTTAAATGATTTTTGAGTCAACCAAAGCTAATATACACTGGATTCTAAATGAATCTTCCCACTTAGTGCAAAGCAATGCATTTAAATATAGAGGTTTCCACTGTACCACATTACCTTGGATTAACAGGGTAACATGGAATTAAAGTGGCCAGGCAAGGTGGCCCACACCTTAAATCCCAGCACTTGGAATGCAGAGGTATAAGACAGAAGTTGGAGGCAAGCCTGGGCTGGTGAGACCCCCCACTCCCTCAAAAAAAAAAAAAAAGGAATTAAACAACAAATATCAACTTCTATTTATCCTATCCCTTCTCCCCCCTTTTCCTCTCACCCACCTTTAAACAAGTCTTGGAACAACTGGCCACTGGCATTCTCACACTTCCGGTTTACTCATCCACTCCCTTTGTACAACTCCCCCAGCCTACTGAAAAGAAGCCTGCGCTTCTCTCCTCTGATTAGCTACTAGTGCAGCCATCATGCCATTCAGATTTAGCCTTTCTGGGCTCCCTCACTAGTCTTAGTAATGAATTACTAACACAAGAACCTGTTGTAGGATTATAGCTGTATTTCTTCAACACGCGCGCGCGCGCGCACACACACACACACACACACACGCAAAAAGGGTGAAGCACATGGGTATATTAATTTTGTAGTTATTTCTTAAACCAGTCTCAGTTACTCTGGAGGGCTGGCTCTTTTTAACTTACCTCTCTACAATATTAGCAACTTCTCTAGGAAGAAATTTTCCCAGTAACTGGCCTGTAACTGATTTCAATGGTTTGTAAATCAATAAGGGCAATGCACAGCCGGTTATGCGGTAGAGAAAATTTCCTCTGTATGCTCCCTGCCAAAAGGCAAAACCAAACGCCCCAACCATAGTGCTTTACATTCAATTCTTTCAACTTTAAGGTGATGGCTACCTCAGTATGCAGACATCTGCATGACTTCACAAAGCGCCACCCCAATTAAAGCTACGAAAAACTCATGCAACACATAGAAATTTGCTGCAACACCTCAAAATGTCTAAGACTCTGTGTATGGGACTCAAACGCGCCATCCTTCCTGCCTCGACCTCCCAAGAGCTGGGGTGACACGTGTGGACCCCCAGCCTTGGCCTCAAACAACCCTCTCTAACAAGCTGTGCCCTTACGTCTGGGTTTTCTTATTTTTTTGCTTACGTTTTCATTTAGAGAAATTTACAAATGTACCGAAATGCCTGAAAAGTAAATTATCACTACCCAAGATGCCAAGATGAACTCTTTCTAATTCCTAAGACTATTTCAAATTTATCCTACAGGAAGCAATCTAGCTGGGGTTTTTTTTTTTTCTTTTGGACTCGACCTTACACAGTAATAATAGATTTATTTCTCTTTGGGCGCTGGAACTGCTCTATGCACCTCGTGAAAAATTGTTCTCTCCGCAGTTCCAGAAATTAAAGCACAAGGTTTTAACTTCCAAAAGGGGATTCACTTGAAACTTCACTCAGGAAGGTATAGTATGTTTTCTGTTTAGTTCCACACACTATGGGGACTGCATATATATATATATATATATATATATATATATATATATATATATATATATATACACACACATATATATATATATATTTTTTTTAATATTGTTCTGTTTAACTTTCTTCCTTGGCGCACCCAAGCGGGGAAGGAAACGACCTCTGGATGGGCACCAGGAGGATCGCGAAGCCACGTTTATCACCTTATCTCAATCCATGCTCCAAAATTAATTAATTAATTAATTAACCAAAGGGCATGCGGAGCTCGGCGGGCAGCCCCTCCGCGGCTGTCCCGGGGTCGCAGCAGGGACGCTGACCCACCACCACGTCCCCGCACCGCGCGCGCTCGGGGCACCCCGCACGGGCGGCCCCACCCGGCTTTCCTCCGCCGCGGCCGGGGACGGTGGCTCGGGGGACGGCGGCTCCGGGGACGGCCCGGCCCCGAGCACGCAGCGGCCCCGGGGCCAGGACGCGCGCGGGCGGCGGCGGCGGCGGCGGGCGGGCCCCCTCGGAACCCCGCGGCCGCAAGATGGCGGCGGGGCCGGGTCCCGGAGCGGGCCGAGCGGTCCACGACGCCCGGGACCTCCTGGTCCTCGTCCTCGTTCGCCTCGGGGGGACCCCGGCCCCGGGGCGCGGGCGGCGGGAATGGCGAGGGCGCGCGCGGGCCCACGGACGCGGCCGGGCCTCCGCGGGCGCGGCGTGGGGGAGGGGCCCGCCCATTCGCCCGCCCGCCGCCGAGGCGTCCTCCATCAGCTCACCTTTGAATTTGAGGTCTGTGGGAGGGTCGAGGACCAGGATCTGCTCGTGCTTCGCCATGGCCCCGGAGGCGGACGCCATCGGAGACAGCGCAGAGCGGGGGCGCGCCCGCGGCGGCGGCGGCGGCGGTTCGCTGGCGGGGGCGGCGCGGGGACGCTGGCGCCGGCTCGGCTCGGCTCGGCGGAGCTCTAAGGTCAAGCCAGGCTGGCTCGCGACTCCCGAGCCTCCACGCCCGCCCGCCCGTACGCCCGCCCGCCGAGGTGTCGCGGGCTCCGAGGGCCGCCGGCCGCCTTAGCAGCTCCGGGTGTCACAACTGACTCAACCCCACACCAGCCGCCGCGGACTCGCGCACTGCGATCCTCGGCGCCCCACGTGACAGGTCCTGCGTGCCTACGTGCGCGCCCCCGCCATCCAGCGCCCTCGCGCTCACCCCGCCCTCGAAGCCCGCCCCACCGTAAAGGCTCGGAGCTCGGTGCGCCTGCGCACTCCGGGACTCCGGCCGCAGCCCCGCTGTCAAGGGAATGGGAGGGGGCGGGGCTAAGCTTGAGTGACGTACGCGGCGCGCCGCACGGGGCGAGCGCGCGGATCTCTGAGTGCAGAGTGGGCGCTCCTTCTACAGTGGCGCATCACGGTGTTCCAAATGAAATTGATCGTGAAAAGTGTAATCAAGAATCGCCTTGCACCGCTACTCCCGGCATGCTCTGTGTGGGCGGAGCCTCGGGCGGCCGTGCGCGGGGCCTGCTGGGAGTTGTAGTTCCGGCTGCCGGCCGCCGGGAAGGAGACGCCAGGGAAGGAGTGGCTGGACACTGCTTTTGGATTTCAGAAAACGCTTCGTCCGCATTAAAAAGAGGAAAGGCTTTGGAAGGCTTCCTGGAAGTCTTGTCATCTGCTGGGGATTCCTTCAGCCCTGCGCAGCGTCGGGGGGGGGGTCCCCGGGCAGCCTCCCCGCTCCTCCCAGGGATGCAAAACCTAATGGAGGGCGCTGGAGAGATGGCTCTGCGGTTAAAGCACTTGCCTTCAGAGGATCAGGACCCGCGTTCGATTCCCTGGTTGCCCATGATGCTCTCTGTGCTTTCAAATAATAGATAAGTTTTAAAAGTTTCCCCACTTGACAAGGCACATGTAATCAGATAGGAATAGCTGTCCCACCCACCAGCATTAATGCATCTATTCCTTTGGATTCGTCAGACCCAAGCCAAAACAGTTCTAGAAACAGAATTTCATCCTCACCACTTCAGAATAGCCTGTAGTAAACCTAATGCCAGAAGCAAACTTGCTGACAATATCTCCAACTCATTGCTCAGGGCATCCAGGGACAAGAATATCAAACGGAGCAAATTAATGTGCTATAAATAAGCCTTTATTGTATTCTATGGTCCTGTCTTAATTTAAAGCTCTAGGAAGTTGTGCAAAACAAAGAATATTGATAATGCACTTGCCTTGAAGGAGCAGCTAGGAGTGCCCGAAGAAATAAATGCTGTCATAAAGAAATTTTTTTT
>PVHP010008109.1:0-54011 GCA_004024765.1 Zapus hudsonius | reverse complement strand
AAGCAGTCTGTTTTTCAAATAGCATGCAGTCATATACTCACATCCATGAACTCCACATTGGCTTTGGGACCAGTTGTCTCATTGAGAATCTTAATAGCCACAGGAATTTTCACTGTTTCACCTTCAGGTACCCAAATACCCTTATAGAAAAAAAAACTTCAATTAATTCTATATTGAGACACATTAAAATTATATGATATAAAATTTTATTTGATTTTAATTCATTAAAATAGAAGCTCATTATTCTGGAATTTTATCCAAAAACATTTCTTTAGAATCGGTCAATGATATGTAACTGCATTTTCATTTCCTATTTTCACACCAGAAGATGAATTACATGTGAATTTTGATGCAAGGTATTCACACTTCTAAACAGATCTGCTAGTTTGCTTCATGATAAAGACTTCACGATGAAGAAAGAATTGACAGGATAGAGTATCAAAATTCAATATGGAAAATGTCACCAACTTTTCAAGCTACTATTATACTCTAACTTTAAGGAAAGTTTGATTATACTTAGCAACAAAATATAACAATATCACATGTCCCAATTATAACTTAAAATTTGCGCGAAGTAAAGTTCAAATTCTTTTCAGTTTAAATATCTAATTATTCTTCAACAACAAATTTAAAACCATATGAGAATTAGTTTCAGAGACAAGTATTATGGCAAAATGAACATATATTAAAATGTCCATATTATTTGACTTGCATTTATATTAATCATTTCATTTGATATAAAGATAAAATAACTATATTGGGGGTTCTCAATTCTTTCTCTCTTCCTATCAACATATAACAAGAGCCGCAGAGGAGGATTGGGAAAATAGTGACTTAGAGTTTTAGATGTATGAAAATTAATTATTTCAGAGTCAATTAAATAAGAGTATTGATGGGTAAACTAAATTTGACCATATAATTGAGGATAATTACTTGACAGGATATATAATAATGAATGAATTATAGAAGAATATTTTTGAAAATCATGCTTCCCCCCAAGAGAAAAAAAACACAGAGTAGTATTTATAAGGCCATGGAGAATATTTTCAAAGTTAAGTTATATATTTTTATTTCTTGTCTTTCTAAATTTCAATTATTCATAGTCATAGAAACAAGACTTTACAAATTTTTCCCATTCAACATCCTTGCTAAAATATACATAATCAGGTCCATCTAAGATGGAGTAATATGGGAGACAGAAATAAAAGAATTGTTAAACAATAAAAATAAGGTAGTTTCCATAGTGTATTGGTTACCACGCTTGCTTCACAAACAGAAAAAATAAAAAAGAAAACAAACATACTTGAAACCTTAGAATATGATTTCATGTTGCTTTTCTTAAACAGGGAGAATAAGGATATCTTTGTGTCAAATGTAAAATGATAAGCTAAGTTACTTGCATAATTTTAGAAAGGTATAAATTGGATAAAACAACCCAATAACTCCAAATACACATACGCTGTATTTTTTTAGTGATAGTCAAACCAGGTCAGATAGCATGATGATCATTATACAATATAATAATTGCTCAAGGGATTACTTTATGAAGATATAGGATAAATATGAAAATATTCCTAAGGTCTATTTTAAAATAAGAATATAAATTCAGTGAGCATTATTTTACACAGCTTTGAAAATAAGGTTTGCCTTTATTTTCTATGCCTGACTACAAAAAATTTTATTGCAGTGATATTATCAATACTGGTTCTAATATATATACATATATATTTAAAAATATTTTATTTTATTCGTTTTCAAGGAGAGAGAGAGAGAGAGAGAGAGAGAGAGAGAGAGAGAGAGAGAGAGAGCGCACACCAGGGCCACCACCTTGTGGGTCTGGCTTATGTGGGTCCTTGGGAATTGAACCCTGGGCCTTAGGCACTGGAGGCAAGTGCCTTACCAGCTGAGCCATCTCTCCAGCCCTGGTCCTAATATTTTTATGCTTCAAAGGGATATATTTCCAATAAGGATGAAAATTGATCCAAATAATCATGTGAGCATTTTGCATAATTCTTTGGATTTTAAAAATATGTTCTATAATAATAAATTGAATAAAACTTAGGGACAAACATTTTTGTCTCAAAAATTCAAACAAATTTATGAAATTTTCAATAAACCATCACTCTAAGTAATTCCAATAAAACTAAAATGGTCATGGACAAGTCCAAGCCTTGTTTTTCATTAACCTACTAAGAAATCTTTATGATTAGATGCTTAGGTGGATTTTATTTTTCTCTGGTAAGGTCATATAAGATAATACTTTGTCTTGAATTACATAGTCTCTGTAATCCAGACAATATTGTCTTAAAAATGTTTTGTGTTAAAATAAAAGCTTGTTAAAATTTGTTTTAAAGTCTTTACTTTGTCTGTCTTCTTCATACATACTTTTTTTTTTTCTCTAAACACAAACATTTGCCTATTTGCCTTAAATCCTGTTATTGTGCTAGGTAGAATTGGTTACTGATCTGAAGCCTAAGGGTGCATCCTCCTGACTTGCCCTGTTATTTAGCACAGGGCCCTACCATTTCCCTAGATTTTCAGGTAAATCACAAGTTGGTGGTGGGCCTTGAAATTTGTCACGAGACACTGAAATGAGGGTTCGTGGTAAGGAAGTAATTCAGAATAATAGGCAATATTCATCCAATTTTCTTACTTTTAATTTGCCAATTTCTAAATTTAAGTTAGAGTAAGAATGATATATGTATTGGTTCAAATTTTTAGTATAATTTTATCATTGAGGTATATTTAATATGTCATTAAAATATAATTAATTTATTCAAATATTGATTAAAATTAGATTTAAAATTTAAGCATATAAATTGAATACTTTAAATTTTTCTTTTAAAGCATAATTTAGAGAAATAGAGTTAATTTTGTGTCTTTGAACATACAAAGCATTGGGAAAGTATAAAGCTATCAAGCCAGCCAAAAATTATATCTATATAAATTAGCTGCTCAGGTAATGCTTTTAGACTTAACAAAATATGCTCACTAAAAGGATTAACAAAACTTTTATAGATTGATGCCAGGAGAAAACAGTTTTATGCAAAGAAGACTATTTTGAAACAATTAGGAAAAAGTAATATGTGTATTCAGATCATTAATACTTCCTATTAAATAAATCATTAGCTTACTTTTTTATTTTTATTTTTATTTTTCTTTTTGACAGGGTTTCCCTTTGGTGTCTAGGTTGGTCTTAAACTCCTCAGCTCAAGTAACTCTCCTGCCTAAAACTCCAGGGTAAGGGTAATGGATAGTGTCAATGCTCCAGCTCAATTCTTTGCTTCAAGTAGGAAAAAACAAGTATTTCAAGATGCAATATTCCTAAAATCCAATTTACCTTAACAATGTGCTTGTAAAAAGGAAGGCTTAAAATTTAATTTAGGAATATACTAAGCCGTCAAAGTAAATTTCATGAATTGTGGTAATGGTTGTTTTAAGAAGACTTTGGCATTAATCCAGCAGAGTTTCTTATTCTTGTTATTTAACACCAAAAAAAAAAAAATTTGAGTCGGCCTCAGGATTGGTTTTGTAATTAAACTGAATAATTTAACACACAAATGCCATCATTTGAGTGACCCTGTTCAGAAATATCTCTCATGGAAAAGCCAGGAGATTATCCTTTCCTTCTATCTGATCTAAATCTCCAGAATAAAGTCAGTTTTGTACTTTGATTGTAATGTTAAGACATGATAACTGGACATTAAAGGCAATAACACATATATATGTAATCTGTTAAGAGAAACGGCTTCGAATCTCATTCTATTAACATAGCATATTCATACAGATTCTACAGAGATCAATTAATATGGTACTGATATGGACTAAAATACAACAGCAGAAAGGCAGGGAAAGGAAGGGAAGGGAAGAAAAGGGAGGAAGGAAGGAGGAAAGGACTATGGGGCATTGCCCAGGCATTTCTGGGAGTCCATGGAATGCTGTGTAAAACTGGACAGGGAAGCAGGCTGGGGCTGGGGACCTGGGAAATGGAGCTTGGACAGGGGAATCACATGGAAAGGGCTCAGCAGGGCACTGAATAGATGACACTTGGCTTTGTACCAGCATTTCCTGCCTTTGCTTCTCTCAAGACTGTATTTATCCCAGCTTGTTCAATAAAAATTAATGAATTCATTTGTACAGCTACTTCTCAATACTATAAAGGTCCTCCTCTGAATATTAAAAGGAAATTAGGTTGGCTAAAGTAATTACTTTGCCTATTATTTCTTAAAAGCCTGAAACAAAACTTAACTGATGGTATGTGTTGTGTTTTCCTTACTTTATAAACGGTTCCAAAAGCTCCTGAGCCAAGGACTTTGACTCTCTTGAGTTCAGTTTCTTTCAGAATCCGAAGCTGAGCTTGGTTAGGTGCTGTGCCACTGGGAGTTAAGGGTTCCACTAACTGTAATGCAAAGACATAAGATTATGTAACAGAATCCATACCCTTAATTTCTCATTCTCTTCTTTTTTCTTAGGCATTCAAAAACACACAAATATGCATATATGTTCTTTGACAAACAATATTTTTGTAATATGACCCTCTCACCACCTACAATCCTTCAGATCCTATCTTTCGTGGCTCCTGCCTTTTCCTAGGAGAATTGGAATAATGCGTGGGCCCTATCTTGAAACATGCTAAAATGAGCGATAAATGAACAATCAGAGATGCCCCCTTTTTCGTGCTTAGTATTTAGCTGGATGATGTCATTTTCAAAGAATAAGATTGAGAAGTTTGGGATCTACCTGACTTTTGCATTGCTTTTGAGTCATTGAATGATTGTGGGTTTCATTTAAGTTACAAGGTCCTAGTGTATCTTTTAGATGAAAAAATAATCTTTATGCATTTGATTCTAGATCATAAGTGACTGTTAAGCAATGCAAAGGAATCGAGTGCTCAGTGGCCACTGGGGATTGAGACATTTTACTTCTGGCTAAGCAAGATCACTAGCTATATGGAAAAGAAGGGGCAGCAGGAAGGCACTGTCATGGTGGAGCAACAGGAGGAGCAAAGGAAGAAGACATGGAATTCACCATAGAATGAAATGGATTTAAAGGCAAGATTATAGGGAGAGATATGTCAACAGGAGGGTTAGACGTGGCCAAAACTGCATAATTAGATGAACAGCTGTAGATGTCCAAGATAAGATGGCATTTGAATAAATCAATGAAAAGTGTGTCAATATGGGAAGTCAATGGCATATATGAGGCAGAAAATGTTTATAGTAGTTACCGCAACCCGCTGTTACACTTACTGCAGTGTAAATTCACGGTCATCAATTGTATTTGGGAAAAACCAAGTATACATATCTTCTATAAATAAATTATTCATAAGTTGTAACATACTTTAAGTTATATTTTGTTATTAATCTATTTTATTAGTAATTATTCAATTCCTATATTTCATTCATAAATCAAATTCTATTATTACAAATACACAGGACAAAATGTAGCAAATAAAGAGGTCAGTACTCTCTTCATTTTCAGAAGTCCTGCGGAAATCATTTGTGGATAAGGGGAAACTAGTGTGCATCAGAAACTTTGGGTTCCCAGAACTCTATATCCTTCTGTTAAACATTTAGCATTTAATTCATACTCAAGGAAAGCGAAGCAAGTGAGTGAAGTAATGTTTTTTTAAATTACCTTTTTAAGTTAGAAAGAAAAGAAACTTTAAAAAAATACAAATACCCTGTTCATTCTCTGCATAAGGGGGTAATTAAGGGCTCCTGCTACTAAATGGTCATGAAAACACTGCAGGATTTCAAAACATCTGTCTACATGGCTGAGTGCACTGTGACCCTCCAGCTTGGGGATAATTATCATGCTTCTGTGAGTTACATGGCCTACTTAACTACTTGAACAGTCTTCAGTATAGTAGATTTATAGGTAGCAAGGCTTTTTGGAAGAACAAAATAAGAATTTTCAATTTTATAGACTGTCCTCCAACAGTTTGATAGGAATTTACTTTAATTTTTAAGGTTAGCATGTAAATATAAAAAGGTGGAGTGTTGTATTCAAGTCACATAAAGAAAAAAAAAACACCTAATCAAAAAACTCTATGTTAAATATGAAAAAGAACCCGTAGCAGAGACACCACCATCTAGAGACAACGCTTCCATACAGTCTGGTAGATACATGTTTGAAGCTCTGTATATGATGAGCAATTTCATTAATCATTAAAAAAATACTTTTCAATGTCATAAAATTGCAGGCAAAGTTTATGAGGTCATCCTATCAGTTTGTGTAAGATATATTTAAAAATATATAGGCCTTTGCATATACCATGCAACAATTGTATACATTAAAACTTCACAGTTTTATCTTAATCTGCTAGAATTTATGTAACCTTTTAACCCAGTCATTTGAATACTAGAACCAGTGGTCTATTAAGCAGAGAACTGATTTTAAATTTGGTGGACTATATATCAGAGATTTTATTATAGGCTTACAAAACAATTTACCTCCCTTGACTCCTGAGTTTATATCTGTGAAATGGGTATAGCACTAATCTCTAGGGAACTTTCAAAGGACAAAATGATAGGATAGATAAAAAATTCAAGAATATAGTTTTGAATCTGTACTCTCTGAGGGATAGTATCAAGTATCATTAATACATCCAGTCAAAGAATCCATCCAAGGTTCAATCATATCCTGTATCTCAATGAATGGGCTTTGAAAGGATTTTTTTTTCATACTTTTACACAAATAACAAAAGAAAGGTAATCTTGAGAAAATGACTCTGGGAATTGTATCAGTTTTAACTACATTCTAACAATAAACCATGCTTTCCAAAATTTTAAACCCTTTATCCAGGGTTCTAGTGCTTAAGTTTAGATTTTCTTAAGAATTCCTGCTTTATTTAGATTGTGTTTGGAAATTATAGTTATTTATTTTTATTGTAATAAACATTGAAAATTCTACAATTTTCTAAACTAGAAATGTAAGAAATTTATTCTAAGCAATTTAAATGCTCTTACACAATCTGTCATCATTGTTTATTTATCAAGTAAATGACATCATGAAGGACATTCTTAGCAGTGCATTACGAAAGCAAAACGAAGTGGCCAGGTTGGGTTGACACAGAGGTGATCACAGTGCTCAGGAAGGAAGAGCAGGAGGGTCATAGTTGTAAGGCCAGCCTAAACTCTAGTCAGTTCAGACTAATCTGGATTAGAGAGACAACCTGCCTCAAAAAAAGTACAAATCAAACAAACAACAACAAAGCATGTGACTCTTCTCATAAAGATGAGCCTTCTTTACACATGTCATGAGACAGAATTTCCCTTAGAAGTCATCCCAAAGTCTACTGCTATTCCATACCTTCATTTTCTCTCCAATTCTAGTTTACTTCACATTTCAGAATTTTTTGAAAAACTGTCCCAAGTTCACCAAGAAAGAGAGTTCTGCCTACTTCCAACATCCTAGCTAAATCAAAATATGGACAATACATATGTGTAAGGTTGAACGTAATCAGTTAAAAGTTCAAAAGTTGATTTGCAAATATCTAGCAAATGCACAAATTTCTATTATACTTTCCCATGGATATATTTGACTGCATTGTACTTGAACAAGTATATTGATAATTCAGCCCATTCTTATTTCACACACACACACAGACACACACACACACACTTTTCCCCATGTACAGTTGTAGCCTCCTGAAATGTTTACATGACTATCCAATCTTGGCATAAATTTTGATGGGAACAAACTAACATAAGACTCATCATCAATGTGTGAATTTTATGAGATAATGGGTATTCCCACTCCTAATTATGTTAGGAGAACCCAGATTATAACATTGACAATAAGAAAGAAACCATTCACATCAATATGCACATAGAGCAGAATTGTTCAGGGCTGTTTCTGATACAGATTCTCAGGGAAAGATACAGGGAGCTGAGAACTGTGGGGCCCTGCATGGTCCTTTGTATTTGTTTTCCTGTCTCCTGTACAATGAAGACTATGATCTCACAGCCACAGAATTCAATGTGGCAATAGAAATGAAATTGTGACAATTTATGGGCAATTTACATATTCATAAAAACCACATGCATAATATTAAGTACCGTTCATAAATTCTGTTATAAATAATTTTGTGTTTACAACACTCAGCCTTATCCCATAAACTCAGTCTGTCACTGCTGGTATAATGAGATCATTGGCTACTCATTTAAGGATGCCAATTAAAGCAGTCATTGCTTGCCTATCTGCTTGTATTTTGAACCAGACTTTTTTTAAATTTATGTTTGTTTGTTTTTGTTTTTTGAGGTAGGGTCTTGTTGGAGCCCAGGCTGACCTGGAATTCACTATGTGGTCACAAGATGGTCTTGAACTCACCAGGGATCCTCCAACCTATGACACTCAAGTGCTGGGATTAAAGGCATGTGCCACCACACCCAGCTGGAACCAGAAAATTTGTATCTGCTTTTAGCATGTGCCTAATTCTGCCACTGTGATGTCCTCTACCCATACCATTTCTCTCTGCTACTTCTTAGGTACCTTATGCTCAGAGTTTAGTAATGAAAGTCTCCACTCAAAAACCAGACCTCGGTTCCACTCTTGTGCTTTCCTGGGCCCCTCCTTCTCAATCCTGAGCCTGGTCCCTCAACTGATTTTACTACAGATACTAATTTCTCACTAACTTTGACAAAAACATCATGAATTACAGACTTATCCAAAGTTAAACAGTATTCCAATTAGATCAAACTGAATTTTATCCAGACCTTCACACCTAATTAAAACTCCAAAGCCTATGAGAGCCGTGATGAAAACCCACCTCTGTTTCCAGGAATCTCCTCAAGGCTCTCTTCTTCTTGATGCTCTTCCTTCTCACATAAACTGCAAATGTCAGAGCCACAATGACCAGGATGAAGAGCCCACCAATGACTCCGGCTGCAATCAGTGGTGTTCTGCAGATAAGAATGAAAGCACAAAGTATGAAGAGACAAAAGACGGAGGAAAGGGAAAGAACAGCTTTGCACACTTCACAAATGTAGTCATTTAGAAGAAATGGGAGAAATGCAAACGAGGGCACTAGGGCTCTAGCATTTTTTTAATTTCTTTTTTTACTAGTAAACCATGCACACAAAGCTGGTCTTTGGGGTGAGCTGCATGGCTCAGCATTTGATAAAAGCAAGCCATGCTTGGTGACAAAATGAACATATACTATGAGGTGGAAATGGGCACATTAAAATTACTTTAACTTTACTATTATCTATAAGTAAATAGAAATACATACTAATAATATTGTGGTGTATTTAATTTTTTTCAGTATTTTCTTTAAAGCTGGATGTCTCAACGTTGGCACTATTGAACTTTTGAACTGTCGTTGAGTTTGGTGTGTGGGATTGCTCTGTGTTTGGGATTCAGGCTAGGGATGTCACAACATCCCTAGACATTGCCAAATATATGCCTAGCTCCCCAATACCTGGGAACCACTGCTCTAAGGTAATCTGAACACATACACGCTGCTTCTGAAGTAAGAGGGTGATGGTAAAAGAATAATTTACTGCTAAGTGCTTCTTGAAACTCTATGGACAATGCTGGCAGAATAATAAAGAGAGGGATCAATTCCAGCAGGCGTTGTCAAATGATACGAAGGGAGTAGATATTGTCAACAGAATTGTGTCTAAGCATCATATACTTGTGAAAGTTTTCTCAATATTAAATATTGCAGTAAAACATATAAATAATGTATGTAGAGACTAGGAGGTCCATGCTAAAGGTTGTTTCCTAACAACTCAAAGTACTACACTATGCAGAAATGTTGCTATAATTCAATGAGATTTTCCTAAACATGTGAAAGCCTGTGCTGAGGAAATTAAAGTACAGCAAAGTCCCAACTTCATCATGGTGATGTGTTTTGTGTGTAGCATTGTATTTTCAAAAGTGCCAGTTAGATATCTAATCCAGAAAATATTTTTGCATTTCAGCCAAAGGCATATTTTTTTCAGTACAAGTGCCTATCATATTGCTGAAATAATAGTAATATAAAAATAGTTCTAGGTTTTTGGTAGAGCCCAATTTTTATTGCAGCATAGCTTTGTGTAACTGAAGGAGATGTTCAATATTTTTTGACTATTTAGAACAAGCATTAAACTTTCTCTGTATATTATGTTAAAGAGAGGCAGTATGTTTTTATAAATATTTGTATATAAGTGAGACTCAATGTACATTGTATAAATGCCCTATCCATGTTTTGTTATTAACTTCATTTTAACAAGGATAATTCTAAATAGAACAACTCAAGTCTTCTTTTCTTTTGATCTGATTCCAGTGTAGATTGTGAGGTTATTTATTACTACTTTGGTTGATTCTGAGACTCAGAATAAATAAAATTTTCAAAATCTGTAGAAAATAATTTCTAACAGCATTGGTAGAAGTGCAAATAACCAGAAGGAATAAAAAAATTCCTTCTCTCACTAGTAATCACACATAAATGTTAGGCTGGACATTGTACAAGATGAAATTCTTCCTATTTTCCCACAACTTTGACTAGTAAAAAAGAAAACATTAAATACTACAAAATATCCAGTATAGTAAAAAAATGGAAATACTATAAGTCATTTCAGGTTCTCTTCAGTAAGTGTGGAAGGGCAGGGAAAAGGGGACTAGTCTAGTCTAAGAAGAAGCAATACTTAAACTCTGGAAGTGAAAGGCAGTCCTGGATCCTGATTTAGGCAAATGAGCTATAAAGTCTTGCTTAGGATAATCTGAGTGGGATATAGAAGCATTTTTATTAATACAGTCTTTACAATGCTAAATCTGAGATTATTTTTAAGGGTTAAACAGGTCAATTATCAAAGAAAATTTTTGATTAAAATAATAATATAGGAAATTATTCTTCATTATTGAATATAGAATACTCAAACTTGAAATATATATAAATATATATAAATGGAATTTAGAGTTACACTAAATAATTTGGAAACAAATCTTCAGAATTTGTTTTCTTAGACTAAGAATTATCTCAGTCTTTAATTCTAAGAACAAAAAATGTTTAATGCTTACAAACCACATCCTTTCCAGATAAATTCAATAAGGCATATTTCTTCAACAGGAATATTTTATGTCAAACTTGGAGAGACTCATAAATAAAATAGTGTAACATATTATTATTATTATTTTTATTATTTAGTGTTAACTTTCCAAATTTTGTGTGATATTTTTCCCTCATCATGATTATGACAGAAAGAGGCTTTGAAGTCACACATGAATCTAAGATCTAAGTAGGAGTCTATCTCTAGTTGTTTTAGGTGCTCTTATAAAATAACTCAACACCAGAAAGAAGCTTTCAGCTAGCCTGATAATGATATGGATGGGAACAACTTGGTCTTCCATACATTCATAATTCAGTGTGCTTAGTACTAGCATTAAATCAAACATCTCTAACATTAAGAAACTTGCTTCCTATTTTGGCTACCAGTGTTCATTGAATTCATCTTGGACTCTCTTTTGTTCCCCTCTGTAACCAGTAAATCAAAATTGATCCACTGATGTTAGCCCAGTATAATTGACACTGGTCTCCCTCGCTTATAGAAAGATAAGTGTGTGTGTGTGTAAGTTATACATCTATTCATGCAAGAGGGTAAGTATTATTTTCATTGAGTTAGTTTTAGTAACTGGGAAGAAAAATTCATTATTGTCTCTAATAAATATATGTGATATTTACATGGATATTCTATAAATTAGGGTCCACAATGGTTAATTTCTGTTATCATTTTCATCAGAATAGGAATCAAGTAAAAGCTATCACACACCTCATGGGCTGGTGTGTCCAAGAAGGATTGACTGATGGAGGAACACCTTCCTCCAGCATGGGTGGCCCTTCTGGTAACAGCTTATATTATGCATAAGGAGGCTCTAAGAAAGGACCATGACTCTTCCCTGGCCGTTTTTGCTCCTCAATGCTGAGTGAGACCAGTCTTTCACTTGTAGGGTTTGTGGATTGCAGAACCCAGCTTCTTTAGCAACTGCCTACTACTGTGTACTGAAGACCAAACCTGTCCAAGACTCCTCCCAGCTCACATCACCAGACTGGAACTGCTGAGGCATCCAGGATGCCTTGGAGACCGAACAGCTGGCATATTTATCTGACAGGGTGCAGCCTCTATTGGACTGCTCAGCCCACATCATGTAAGCCAGTCTAATGATGAACTGTCTTAGCAATAGGTATTATTCTATAGAATCCATCCCTTTAGGGAACCCAGACTAATATAGGCTCAAAGGTATTCTCTGTAAGCTTGTATTTTATTCAGAAATGTAATCAGGTAGTGTTAGCTCTCATTATGCATGGCTTCTGAAAATGTTACTGGGATATGGATGAATCTTCTGAGAATGAGGCTACCTGGATCCTAAGGGATGTATTCCATGTTTCCTAATATGCCCCTTTCTATAAAAATGCTGATCAAATTCTATTGACATGTTATTAAAAGACAATTATGGGAAGACAGTAATCATTGCCAAAAGAGTCTAAATGTACAACTTTAAAAATAAGAATATTTTCAAGATTTTGTTAATTATGTAAGCAGTTGAATTATAGTAAAAATTCTATTCACATATGAAGAACAAAAGAGTTAATTGTCAGCCAGATCTCAGGGGTTTTATAATACATCAAATGTCACTAACAATGTAGCTCATTGTCAATCATAAATAAATAAAATTTAGAGTCTAAAAGAATTTCAGCCTTGGTAGGAAGACATTCTTTACATCGAGAAAACCAAAACTCTACTTGGCAATGTGTTATGTTAAATTTTAATAATTTAAATAGAATTATAGAATTTACATTCAAATTCTTGTTACACGTATTTTATACTTTAGTTTTTTCTTCTTACTTAATTATTTTTCTTCTTACACATACTGCATAATGTCATGACACCCATGCTATACAGATCTCATATCCCCTTTGTTAAAAATATGGGAACACAGCCGGGCATGGTGGCACATGCCTTTAATCACAGCACTTGGGAGGCAGAGGTAGGAGTATCACCATGAGTTTGAGACCACCCTGAAGCTACATAGTATTCCAGGGCATACTATGTAGCTAGAGTGCGACTCTACCTCGACAAACATATATATATATATATATATATATATATATATATATATATATATATATATATATGAATACACTCAGAAAAGTAAAGATACTTGGATACGATTAAATCAATTAATTTTTCACCTGTATTATGCTATATCTCTTTTTAGAGAAAATGGATTATATATCATCTTTGATCAGCCATCTCTTCAAAATATGTGTCACCGTGAAGAATAAAAAAATGATGAATTTATAAAGTGGCTCTCTTTGAAACTTGGGTTTTATATTTATTTAAATAGTATTAGTTGAATTCTACAATTATCAGTTTATATACAATTTATTATGGTTTAACTTTATTATTAAATCAATTCAGTTGAGTGTAAATTTATAAGCAACATTTAGTCTTCCCTCCACTTAATGTTAATTCCTTAGAAAGTATTATGAGATTTTTTTTTCACTAAAGTAAACTGGATTTCCTATAATAAGGAAAAGATAATAGTGTTAAGGACAATTTCCACTGTCAATGGTATTGGTTAGGAAACACCTAGACCATTAATGAGCAACACATATGGATGTGCCTGAGTTTTTCCAGAGAGGAAAACCTGGGGGGAAAACATGCTCTGAATGTGGGCCACAGCATTCCATGGGCTTGGGTCTGGGCTGAATGAAAAGGAAAAGGAAAGCAAACTGAGCAATGACATCATCCCTTCTCTGCATCATCATCCACCCTAATGGGAGCCACTCTCCTTATCCAGCCTTCAGGATCTGCAACCTCAGACTGTGAGCAAAAATAAGTCCTTCCCTGCTTGTGGTTCCTTTTTGTCAGATATTTGGTTACATCTGCAAGGAATCTAATGCTTGCTCTATTACTACCCTGTTCAATCTTTGCTAAAACACTTCAAATTTGAAACAAGAGACCTTGAGACACTAAGAAACACTGAAATTACCCAGAAGACACTGTATGGGTTTCTGCCCAGGGCAAGGAGAGCTACATTAAGAGATTTTTTTTTCTTTCTCTCTTGCAAATGGTGCTTATTCTGACCTATAATTCCACTTGCTCTTTAAATATGACACATTTTTCTTCTTGAGCAAATGAAAATGATGTGGGTCAGACTGAGGTTGATGTCAGTTGACAGTTACAGGTTTTACTTGATGAGATGTAGAGCATTACAGCATGTCTCCATCCTTTTAATTAGGGTTTGAGATTTCTCAACGATATTTTAAATATGAGCAGCAATATAACTGCTTAAGGAAGAGACACATCATACTCCCATCCATCTCCCTAAGTCTGAAGGTTTTGAACTTGTCTTCACATTGTGGAAGGAATTTTTAAAATATTTTTCAGTATGTGAATGTCATTTTAAAATATTTTTTCATATGTATTATCAATAATTAGATACATTGTATGAGCGTATCCCCATTTCCCTCCTCCCTGTCCCCACTGCACTGGGGGTCCATCTTCATGGGCTTGCTTCCATGGGATAGGAGGTTATGGATTGTATGAGAGGTAGCTAGCATCCCCCCCCCCTCATGACTCTACAATTTTTCTGCCACTTCTTCCATTTATATCCAAGAGTTATGTTAGGGGAGTTATAGTTCTGCTATACTTTGAGGTTTAAAATATTTATTTATTTGAAAGCAGAGAGAGAGAGAGAAAGGAGAGAGAGAGAGAGAGAGAGAGAGAGAGAGAGAGAGAGAGAGAGAGAGAGAGAATAGTCATTCCAGGGCCTCTAGGCACTGCAAACAAATCCAAATGCATGCACCATTATGCTTTATGGGGGTACTGAGGAATCAAACCTGAGACTTCAGGTTTTGCAGGCAAGCACCTTAACCACGGAACAATCTTTGCAACCCCCAAATGCCACTTTTTATTCAGGAATATTCTCACCAGGATATTTCAATAGAGATGTTTTTCATTAAGCCAGTATATGAATATAATATGAATCTTTCATTTTAAGAATTTAGTTTCAAAGCAAAAACATTTTTTCCATTTTTATTGGGGGCAAATATTTTGTATTGGGATTTAGAACAATTTCATTTTTAGAGAATCCACAAATATTTTAAAAAAAATAGTATCTTGGGGCAGGGAGATGGCTCAGCGGTTAAGGAACTTGCTGACAAATCTTAACAATCCTGGGTTCGATTCCGTGAGATGCACAAAGTGACACAGGCATCTGTAGTTTGCAGTGGCTGGAGGTTCTGTCACTTGATTTTCTCTCTCTGCTTTGTTCTCTCTATCTCTACTTATAAATAATTAAAATTATTTTTGGCAAGAAATGCACTACCCCAGACCTACTGTGGAGGATCCAGGTAGAACCCCGCAGGCGGTGATGGGATAAGCAAGAGACCTATAACCACAGCCAATTGGTCAACCCAGGACGAACCAGAGACACAGACACCAACGATTCTAAACACAACCTCAAGCAGAAGTACAGAGGCTCCTAAGGCCTCAACAACAAGGCAATCTCACCCACCATGACTCAGGGAACTGAGCAGAAGAGGGGGCGGAAAGATTGTAAGAGCCATGGTGGGGGAGAACATCCAGAGACAGGGCCTCCTCAGCATCAACATACAAAGGGTGGTGGACCCGGGTTGACACCTAGGCTATCCATAATCTCCTACCCCATGGACTGATCCAGACTTCCCATGGAGGAAGAAATCCAATTGACCAGGGACAGGGAAGAGGGAAATAGGGGAATGGGAGACATCATCACTTTAATCCTTTATTAAATGTATCTAAGTATGGATAATAATAAAAATATTTTAAAAGTAGTAAGTTGCCTTCTCCTTTTTCTGTGTAATTCCATGTATAAAGCTCTTTGTTTTTGCTTTGACTGTACCTTGGATTTGCAAATCTTTCCCTAGACTAAAATGGTGGTAGTATGCTTATGAAGGGAAGTAAAGAAGAGGCCTCCTTCAGAAATATTACCCCTGTATTCAAATTAAAGTTTGATCAAGTAGCTGCTCTGTTTTCTGCTGGAGTCTTGTCTTGTTCATGGGGATTCAGTTCTCTATGATGTACTGAGGACTTGGAGGGACTGGAGAGGAAGGAGACCTTGAGAAACAGAAAAAAACTGTTCATAAGTCCAATGAGTTTTGAGCATAAGCATATTTGGACATCGTTATAGGTTTCCTGGACATTTTAGTATAGGCGGAAGAGAATATTAGCACAAGGATATTGTTGGCAATGGTATATTCTCAACCGTGAATAAAGACTGAAAAAGAGTCTGCCCTTCAGTGACAGCCATGTTGAGGTTCCATTCATGCACACGCCAAAACCAAGGGGAAGACAGGATATGGGATGGAAAATGTTTTTCTTTTGCATCTATGCAGTTGAGGTATTGAATGGTACCCCAAACTACTTATCATGTTGTCCTTTCCTAAATAATTGAGTAAGCTTCCATTTTAAGTTCAAGATTTAAAACTGCTAATTTTAATTTTAGTTTCCCATCTTAATGAAGTTTCAACATATTACTCCATTAAACTTTGCCCATGTGTTATCTTTTTTTATAGGAGTATTCTAAATACAAAAGAAGGAAAGTGATTTTGAGAATTTGTTCTGTCTTCCATCCATCTTCACTTTTCTCTTTGTTACAAAACTATATGATGCAATGTGAATTCACTCAGGTGCCTTGTATTATTAAAACGATGTGGCACAATTCGTTTTATATTTCAGGTTCTCTCCATAGCAGTTATAATCACTTGGGATACACTGAAAGACTAATTTTATTATTTATTCTAAAAAGTGTTCCTATTTCCATGTCAATGATGTATTTCATGAGGCCATAAATCATCATTTTATTGTCTACCTTCCTTCATCATAACATTATTGATGAAGATGCTCAATAGTTATTATTAAAAGAACTAAGGAGATATTTGGGTGCTAATATATTTCTGAAAAATTCCTTCATGTGATAGCACATTTTAGTATTTGGAACAGTTGTGAGAATAGCAAAATATACTGTTAGCTTTTTTCTATTAATTAATTTGTCTTCACCTTCTAACTCTCCTTTCTTTGTGATGCTTGAACTCATTCTCGTCAAAATTTTAAGCTCTTGTTTTCCAGTGAATCAGACCTAATCCAGGTCCTGGATTTTGAACATGTCACTTTCTTAGGTGTTCCTCTTCCTATTCATTTTGAAAACTCTTCTTTATTTTTTGGTCCTTTAAATGTAGTAGAGTGACAGAATTCAATGATTCAATTTTTTCACTTCTCTACTCACATTCCCTAGATACCAGTTACTATCAACCTGCTAAGTATATGACTATTTTATTAAATTCTAACGTTAGCGTGCCAAGGATACACCACACTTCTTTATATTTCACCTCACCTTAGTTTATTGTCTCATAAAAAGAACTAAAAAATAAATTTGCCTGAATAAAAATAATAAACACTACCTCCATATTTACCAACTTTATTGTAAATAAGCTCATAAAACCAAACAAACCCTGCTATAATGGTAAATCTTTCTAAATATTTTCTTCCTTTATATAATTAACTCATTTTCACTTCACCCTGCATCATCTCTAGTGAAAAGAAAAAAGTTATTTATATAACATTTCAATGAACTGAATATGATACTTGGTTAACATTTTCCTTTTTCTGATGTCATAGTAATTGAGCAGCATTTATTTTTCCAAAAAAAAAAAAGCAGTGGAATTGGTTATTAGACAGGTTTTTAAGTTTTCTTTTTCTGTTTTTGCCTGGCATATTCTTCCCTGGACCTCCACCACGTGGTGACAAAGTCCCTTGTTGACAAGGCTCTGCTCCCTTCTACCTCCCACCTTAACTCTATTTTAAAATTTAGATAAATTTCTAACTCTCTGCATTTTACTATGAATGTATAGCTATTCCGGCCAATTGAGAGGAAAGTAAATGCTAGGAATTCTAGGATAGTCAGGGAGGTCTGATGGGGCCTCCAATGCTGTGCCCTGGATGGAACACAGACTTGTAGCAATCATATTGCTACCAAGTAGGAAAGATAACTGTCACAGATTCTTGTTTCTCATGCTGCAGAATCGTGGGATCGCAGCGACAGTCACCCCATTTCTAGAATTCTGCAATGCAAAAAATAACAAAAATGTCTATATGGAAGTCATTCATATCAGGGTTTCTTTTTTTTCTTTTCTTTTTTTCTTTCTTTTTTTCTTTCTTTCTTTCTTTCTTTCTTTCTTTCTTTCTTTCTTTCTTTCTTTCTTTCTTTCTTTCTTTCTTTCTTTCTTTCTTTCTTTCTTTCTTTCTTTCTTTCTTTCTTTCTTTCTTTCTTTCTTTTTTTTTTCGGGCAAGTGAGATCGTAAGTGGAAAGAAACCGTGTCCAGATTTTCCATTGTTCTCAATACATTTTAACTATGAAATGAATCGTTGTTGGATGTTTGGACTTTCAAGTACAAAGCAAGAAGCTAACCTTCCTTTCTTGCTAACACTTAGGAGTAGCCTAGGTGCTTCTATTCTCTGTTTCGCGTTCTGACTTTTTCAGTCAGTCAGTACCCTAGATTTTTCCAAATCAGCTTTCGCTGAGCACTTTCATAGGAGGAAGATGGAAATGAGAAAATATCCTATACTTTTATCAGTAATGACAAGGAAATTCATGCAAAGTGTACAGTTCTGAATTGTGTAATTTTATATATCTTTGAATGGATGCATGTTGTCATTTATTTTCAAAAAGTGCTAAAATTTAAAAACAAAATTTTCCCCCAGTTTATGCACCTCAAGTAAATATATACTGGAAGATTAAGAGAGAAAACAAAACTGTGAGCTTTTAACTTGGAAAAATAAGATTATCCCTTATTTCTCCTAATTTCTGGGTCCATGGTAGATTGGAAGAAATCCAAGAGGGAAAATGAAAGCGTAGGCCTGTTTCTGTCTATTCTGTTTTGTTGTCTCCCACAGAGACTTAGAGAAAAGAAAAACAAAACCTCCTCCACAAAGGCTTTTGGTCACTTCACTTTAAATAATGATTTACTATATTATAGTTTTATGGGAAGTTTATTGTGACTGGCTATACAAAGACAAATTAATGTATTTAATAAGATTGTTTAGTAATATAACTCATTTGAAAACTTATATGAACAGCCAACCCCTAATTAGAATACTTTTCTAATTTTGGGGAAACCATTAAAAAAAAACAATTGCCTAGAAGATGTTATGATTCCACAGATGCTCTGAATGCAGATTCACAGCCTCCAGATAATGTAAAAGAAAAAAAAAACATTGAACCTAAACTAATTCAAACAACATTGAAATAATATAATTCCACCACAACTTTACACTTTGCCTGAAACCATTTCATTTACATGCAAAAGAAATCATTATTATGAAAAAACACACACATCTACAAGGAAACTTTCTCTTCCTAGCTAGAATATTAATTTTTCAATCTGTTCTTTGCCTATTATTTTTCTATTATTGAAATTATGTGTATCATTAACAGTCATCTCTGTGTAATGCGCTGTGTTGCTTATGGGCATCCAGAAGAGGTTGTTGAAATTTTCTTTGTTTTATGAATGGTTATTAAGGAAATAATCTAAATGTTATGAGTTAAATCAGTGATACTTTTGTAATTTTCAGAGTGATGTACTCCCTCATGGTTTCTTCTCAGCATCTGAGTTGTCTAATTTATATATGTTTTAATGGATTCTGTTTCTGAGGCTACAGAACCATGGGAGCACATGCTGATATGTATCGATTACTTCAAGTTAGACTTTTACTCTGAACATCAGCCACGAGGTGATTAGGGAGGAAGAGTATGAGGAAATCAGTAAATTCCAAAATATTTTTCTGTACACATCTATATTTTATACATCTATATTTCCATCTGAAATATTATCTAAGCAAGTGGCTCATCTGCACTCACAATCATTCCAGTTGATTTTATTCATTTTCAGGGAAGAAAGTGAGAGGTTAACCCGGGAGTGATGGCACATGCCTTTAATCCCAGTACTCGAGAGATGGAGGTAGGAGGTTCTATGTGAGTTCGAGGCCAGCCTGAGACTACAGAGTGAATTCCAGGTCAGCCTGGGCTAGAGTGAGATCCTACCTCGAAAAACAAAGAAACAAAAAAAAGTGAGAGGGTAGAGTTGATAGGCTCTAACTTTACCTTATGGCACAGAATTCATTGGTGGAGAAGACTGTCATTTCTTCTTGAGCACATTTTAAGACCCCCCAGTATGATCATACTTAGATATTTGGAAATAGCCCCAAACTAATCAACACCAAGTAATGATCATAATATAAAAGAGAGAGTGGGTAAGAGGATGGAGAGAGAGAAAGAGAGAGAGAGAGAGAGAGAGAGAGAGAGAGAGAGAGAGAGAGAGAGAGAGAAAGGGACAGAGAAAGATAATGCCCTCTCATGTAATCAAGTCTTAATATTTTATAAAAAGGTTAAGTATTATTGTTACAATAAAGAGACTTTATGTGTTGCTTATTAGTTCCAAACTACTGGATCAAAGTCACCTTGCCAATTGTGGAGATAGTAAAATCTATATGTAAAGGATGGATGTTTGGACTTTCAAATACAAAGCAAGAAATTAACCTTTCTTTCTTGCTAACAATAGTAGCCTAGGTGCTTCTAATCTCTGTTTCGTTTTCTGACTTTCTCAGTCAGTCACTACCCTAGGCTTTGTCCAAATCAGCTTTTGCTGAGCACTTTTATAGGAGGAAGGTAGAAATAAGGAAAGATCCTATATTTTTATCAGTAACACTAAGGAAAATCCAAATAATTGATCATAAAACTCTAATTTTAAAGTGGTAAATTAAATATCTTTACCTATTAACTCCCCTCTCGAATATGTTTAACACTGCCAATGAGGCTATCAACTCATTAGAGTAAATTTCAAAATGATTCTCTACTTGGCAACATTTAAAACATTTGCAGCTATATTTTGGTGGCAATAAAAGAAAATAACCTATTAAAAATTACATAGTTTAAAATCAAAATGTTATTCAAGTGTTTTGAAACCAAGTTTTGTAACTTCTATCATGTGAATGTTTCCTGTATGACTTCTTCATTGACTGAGTGACTTGTATAATTACATTTTTAAAAAATTTCCTATAAATATACCTTATGCAGTCCCGAATACTCACACATATAATTGATTTTTAACAATTTTCACAAGCATAACATTAGGAATAGATAACTCTCAGTAGAGTACTCACTAATGCAACAAGTTAATACTGGGGATTGCTATGCATCCATACTGTACAATTGCATGAGTAAACAGGTTGCCAAAAATGTAGGGTATGCTTTCATATCTGTAAAGAAAGTGTCCTAGTGCTTAAACATACATGGAGAAGTGTGAACTAACATGCAGATTTCAATGAACTAAGCATGTGTTACATTTGGACCTATAAAGTTTATTCAGAAATAAAGAAAATAAGTATTTTTTTAAGATGGGAGGATAAATATATGGTTGTTGAGCTTTAGTTATCAGCCAATGTGGTTATTCTTTATATTTTTCAGAATTTATTTTTGGTAAAGGAAATGGGACAATTTGCTAAGACTAGATTTCTGCAAGATTACAAACAATTATATCTGTAAAGTTAGAAACCAAGTAAATTTATAAAGGAATTTCCACCATAATTTCTTCTGTATTAACATGTTTAAAAACTGAACCTGGAAAAATATTTTGCAATATACTTTAATTACCTCATGGCTGATGTTCAGAGTAGTATAATTCAGAGTAATTTTTATATATCATCATTTTGCAATTAACACAAAAGATCTGGAAATCTGATAATTTCTCGGAATACATACAGGTTGTTGCAAAATCCTGATATATTTAACAGCCTTAAATTTAGTGAGTTCAGAGTCAATGATAGCCAACCCCAAGGTGTTATTTTCCATGAAAAAAATAAAGTAGATGAACTTCAAACTGGGTTCAAATACAGAAACACATTACAAATTATTGAGAATTTTTATATTAATTTCATAATGGGTTAAATATGAAAATTAGCATAACATCTTTAAATTCAATTTCCAATCCTACACACACACACACACACACACACACACACACACACACACACATTCAGTCATATACCAACTTTCAGCTGTCATATTACATAGATTACAGGCCTTTACCTATAGAGGCCGTGCATCTATTTTCACCTTTCTCTATACTTGTTTCCTTCTGGTGAAACAGTGAGGAGGATATTTATTTCATCTCTAAGGCCAATTCGTCACATTTTGTTTACCTCCTAATTCCATTTTTGTCCAGAGACTATCATCGATGACTTCTCTCTGATCTATATGGTGACACTTTCCTACTCTGCCACATCTTTCAAATCACACTTAAATTGCACACATCTCCTAATTGTCTTCTGCTTAACACTATGTGTTCTCCTTGCAGCTGGGTCTCTGTCTGCCTATTTGCCCTCATATTCAAGTTTCCCAGAAGATGGGAACACAAGTCTCTTTTCTTTTAGCTCATATTTTGTATCCACTTTGAATCAATTAAAGGTATCAAATACACTGCAAATTCAACGTATTTGAAATAAGCTGAGGAGTACTAACTCAGCACCCCTCACCTCGGGCACATCTCAGTTCTCCCAATCAATTCATTTTTGCAAGTTAGAAACCTAGGTATCAATATGAACATTTTCCTCTGTTAATTTTTCAACAAATTTTAATTTGGAAACATTCAATTGAGGCTCCCATCTTTCCATCCATCCATGGTCTAAGCTGTACCGCTCCCTGTTTACTCAGTTCTAATGGCCCTGCACAGACAGCTTCATTCTTTCCTGTCACATCACTACAACAGTCTTTCAGGTATTATCCATATTGTGGTCACACTAGCCTCCCTTACATGCCAGCTTCCTTTATTTCTCAAGTTATGTCTGTGACCTTCAGCTGTCAAACACATCACACGTGATAATTTTGTATCCTGCCACTTTGCTGAATGTGTTGACCACCTTCAAGAGTTTACTGATACTATTCTTTGAGTCTGATTATACACACACACACACACACACACACACACATATATATATATATATATATATATATATATATATGATCATGTCACATTACTGTTAGCTTTAATAGAAATGCTAAGTTTTAGTGAAAGACAAAGAATTAAATTAAGTAGGTTGTAAAATAGTTAATCAATTTTCTCATAAAATAGCTCTTATGTTGGAATAATCCTGTCGAAGAGAAAGGAATCAATTTTGGAATCAGAAACATCAAACTAAAATCCTTCTAACATTTACAGCTGTGTGATTGTCATGTTGTTTTTCTCATTAATAAAATAATCACAGTGATAAATACTCCTCTATGCTTACTGTGAATATTAGATAATAGTGTAGGCATTTCAGAGTAATAAATTAGGAATATTTAGAGTGGTAAAAACAAGGTTGTAGCTAAGTCAAAGGTGATGATTAAAAATCAGCACTTCCCTTGGAGTAAGACAAACTAACAGAAAAACCATAGTTTATCTTTATTATAAGTCTTTTCTTTCCTTGTATCAAGAAAAAAAAAACATTTATTCTTGGAGTTCAACTTTGAATTTCAACTCTTGTATTTGGGATCCAGAAGTTTATTAAAGATGTAATGTTGATAAAAAATACTTTGCACATTAAAAGATTTATTTACCCAACAAATACAATTTTATGCTAAAGGGTTTTTGTTGTCTTACTCTTGCTCTGCTAAAAGTAACTATAATTATTCCATAAATGACTCTAGCATATGGAATACTTGGCTTGCTTTGTTCTGAGTAGAAATACAGAATGCTATAAAAATTGCAATGGCTGTAAGTATCCAGAGTTTCTAAGCATAGGTTTCCTTTTCTTTATTACTCATTCCTTAGATTTACCATGAAACTACAGAGAAATTAAATCACATTGGATTGAGAGTGGTTTGTAGCTGAGAATAAAATCACTGTCAGGAAATTTCATTGGTAAATCAAAGTGCTCCCTGTTAATTAGCTCTTGCTTACATACATAGTATACGAGAATAATTGTATGTTTATGAAAGAATGATTAGTTAGGGAATGTGCTGAGGTAATAAGAAAAAAAGCACGAGGAGAGCAATTTGTGCTAATATCTACATATCATTTTATGTAACCACATCACAGAAGGGGGTCCTATTTAATTAGATTCCTTTAGTTAAATTGGAAATATGAAAAAAAAAGAAAAGATACTTTCTTAGGGTCTAATATAATGGAGATCTAAATTATATGGGGGGAGAATTTGATTCCTTACTTAATGTAAGGCAATTTTGACCTGTATGAAACAAAATTTTCTGCTTAATTATTGTTCATGTATGAGATACACAATTTGAAATAATAGTATATTAACAATGTTGGCTACAAATCCAATTTGAAGATCCATATTTCCAAATCTAGTTTATTTTCCAAATTTAAAAATAGAAAATACTGGGTTGGAGAGATGGCTCAGCCGTTAAGGCACTTGCCTCTAGTGCCTAAGGCCATGGGTTCAATTCCCCAGGTCCCACATAAGCCACACCCACAAGATGGTGGCCCTGCTGTATTCTCTCTCTCTCTCTCTCTCTCTCTCTCTCTCTGCTTGAAAATGAATAAATAAAATATTTTAAAAAAAATAGAAAATACTGAAATTCTAAGTGCATGTTTTAGAATTATCCTCTTGATAAGTTTGATAAAATGGTTCACAGACTGATTTAGTCATATGCAATGGTTCTGGCAAATGTGATCTCTTTTGAAACTGTCTGGGTCATCCCAGCAGTACCCTATTGAAGCCAATGAAACAAACATCCTCTGTGTAAAAGGATCTTTCCAATGTTCTTACTTTGGGGAAAACAATGATCAACTTTGTTTCATGATGTCTGAAATAAAGGTGTGCTTTCCAAAAGCTATATAAATAACTTGAAATGTTTCAGTTGGTACATTTAAAAAGATGAAAGGGAACATTTATTTGGGCATTATATCTCTTGCTTCAACATGTAACCAAGTGAATTATTAATGAAATGTTTTCAATTCCATTTTTATATAAATATCTACAGAATGTAAGTACTTTGGTGACTATCACGATTCTCTGTCTTTTCAACTGCCCCCAAAGTGCTCAGTGACAAATTTGATTAGGGGATCCCACAATTGACAACATAAAATGCAACATAGCAATGGTGAAGAATTGACAGGCTGATAAATTAATAGACAGACTAGAAATTTGATGTTAAGCAGGAGGGACTTTGGTAAGAATTCTATTTGGAAGGATGACTGAGCCCTGGCACCAACATGGACCCTCGGAGCTAACCTAGCTTGCAGGCATGTAGAGAGGGGGATCCTTGGCTTTAGTTTCGAGAGTATATCGTTATGTTTGCTTCAAGTTATAGGGAGTGGGGTAGGAACAGAAAAAAATGTGTAGACAGCATGATCAGTTTATCTTTCAGAAATAGGTATCCTTTGATGTTAAAGTTGTATAAGACCCTAAGACTCCTTGAAGGGCAGGGAAATGTTTTTAAAGGTACCACTGGAAGTGATATGTAAGTCACCATGGTCAGTAGATGAGACAGGAAGAGGCAGAAGATGGCACTCTGGGTTGAGGATGCCAAGTTTTACATTCATGAACCACCCACTGATGCAAGTGAAACTCATATCCACTTTACAGACGTATAGAAGATGCCATTCAGTGAAAGCTGAGCTTTCATAATGGTTCTCTACTCACTAAGGGTTTGCTTTAGCCCTTAACGACTGTAGTCAACATTTGGGTAGCTTACCAAATGTCTATAGGCTCTTTATTTTAGTGTTACTGTCAACCATCTTAGAGACCTATGTAACTGTCAATCACAAATAAAGATTATTCCTGTCCCATTCTGTAATCTTGAATATAACAACAATGCTTCTAATGTTTGGCAAAAACTTGATTGTAAGCATGAACATGCTTTCATCAATATAAAAACCATCTAAGCATCCTCAAGATGAAAATTCTTCAAAATATGCACTTTTGGTTTATGAACCCCAATTCCAGCAACTATGGGATGGAGCTATTTCATTCATCACTTTTAATTCTCAGATATCTTGGTAACTCACAGGTTCTGGGATATGTGGCATGAATTACCTGGAAATAAAAAGATTCATGGTATCTACTGCATCTTTAGAGTTTGTTTGAATTCAGATATAAATCTAAAACATAGAATATGATATCCTGAGGGTAGATTTGTAATAAAAAGACTGTGCAGTTTATTTATTGGACTTAAGGATCATGCAAGCTAACCATCTATGGGTGATTTGGAGCATTTGATTTAAACATAATTTGTGAACAAACTCACTTGAGGGCAAAGGAAAGAAAGAGTGTGCTGCGTGTGAATATAGTACAAGAATATTGTATCATCTCTTTTATATATCACACACTATGACAGAAGATAAACTGCTATGTGTCCTCTTGGGTAAAAAGCACGATATCATTAATTAAAAGTGTGACATAGGCATTCAAATATAATAATCATACAAAATGTTTCAGATGCCTGCCCAAAGGAATCAGAAAGTTAAACAAAGTTCAATTATTTCATAGAGTGGGACACATAGATTAATTGAATGTGAGTGACCAATCAGATGAAATGCATGACTAGATAGATATTTAGTCATGCTAGTGTTTTGGGGGCATATTTAAAATTAATTCATAGTCAATTAACATTTTGCATTGGTAACTAACATGCAGAAATGCCTCACCAATAATGACAGTGTTTATTTAGATTCATAAACACCTGCCCTCATGGAATTAGACTGTCTTAAAAATTAACACATTTAAAAATTAATCCATTATGGAACAAACTCTAATACTCTTTATGGCAGACTCTATATGAAATAGCATATGTGCAATCTAAACTAAATGCCCTATAAAAAGAATTTAAAGAAAAAAAAAACTCGATATTTTTTATAGGATTCTTGAGGAAAAATCATCAAAATTACAAAAGGAAAAGGTGTGATAGAAAGGATGGTCAGAAGAAATATTGTCTTTGAAGGGTTTAATTTAGATAAGTAACTAGAGATTCTAAAATACCAGTTATCATTTTCCTTACAAATCAGATATTCTAGGATACAAAGAGAAAAAAAAAGGAACAATCTCTTCCATCTTATCCCACCAATTACCCTGGAAGAAATCCCAACAGTGGCCCATAAGGTAAATGGAGTGTGGCAAAACAATTCACAAATTGCAAGCTTGGGAAAAAAAATAACACTGCTCCGAAAATGAAAGTCGATCAAGATTGGATACATTTCACCTGTTTTCATTTAAATCTTCAATCTTTTTTTCCTGCTGGTTTAGGGATGAGAATATGGCATAATGGGTCAGGAGGGAGTACAAACTAAATATTTCGAAACAGCTACACTGACATGTTCAATGCAATTTTCCGTGACTAAAGAAATCTGAGCATTTGGATAATCTTCCTAGTTAAAAAGCGTGGATTATAAAATTTAAAGCAATGATCACACATGGTGCTTTTTATTTTCCTAATATCACTTTAATCAATGAAGACAGAGGTTCTAAAAGTTATTGTCATATTTAAAATAGGAAAATGACTTAAAATTCATACTCGTCAGCCCCTTTTGAAATACACACCCATCTGACCACTAGAAGCTCGGTAAGTATTTAATTCAAAACCAAAGGCCAAGATTTGAGTCAAAAAACTTCATGGTCCTTTTCTTTCTTAAGCGTCCAATCTAAGTCCTCCTTGTAAATTCCAAGTAATTGTCTATACAGCTTACTACAGATCAAATTAGTTTTGACCACTCAATACAATTGGAGAATACAATCACATTGTGTAAATTTTAAAAGATGGTAACAGGTATTAATTGACAATATCTGAAGTATTCTAAAAGGAACAATTACCTAGTCTTTGAAATCATTACACTTTGCAGTGGTTCGTGAAATTAAAATGTTTAAAATAAGAGAAATTTGAGTGTTGATTTTGTAACTCAACCCTTTGGATTAATGTTCTGTTTCTATGTTATATACAAATAAGACCAAATTTTATGAGCTTCTCAAAGAGAAGGTTATGTCAATATTTCAGTTTTAGAATCAGCATCCGTGATTGTACAGACCAGGATGACTCATTTTCTTTTCTCATTTAACCATTATACACATTTTATAATGTATGTCAACTGACATTTTTAAAAATTACCATTGCCACACCAGTCTTACAGAGTAGAAAACAATAAAGCCAACCTTTTAAACTGACTTGACACTGAAGAATCCCTGCTCTTATCAATTTACTGAGCTGCCATAGACTTTCTTAGGAATGATGGACTTTCCTGCACAGTTCATTGACCATTTCAGACCATGAGTGTTTACTGATGGCAATGCTAATTGCAATTAAGTATATTATCCTGCAATTGTAGACTCTGGCCTTTAAATTGGGCAGTTCCTATAATAAGACATAATTGACCTTTAATTTACATATTGTGATGGTCAGTCTCAGTTGCTATCTGACAAGAATTAGAATCACTATGGAAAATACACTCTAGGCATGCTTGTTGTGAGAGGTTTCCTATGTTGGGCTAATTGAGGAGGGAAGACACACCCTAACTGAGGAAGGCATCACCATGTGGGCGGGGTCCTCCCATGCAGGAAAAGAAAGCTGCTGGCAGAGATCTTTGATGCATTCTGTTTCATTACCATGCACTGAACACGACCAGCAACTTCCTGCTGCCTCACTTTCTCCATCACGATGCACTCTCTCCCCCTGAACCATACACTGAAATAAGCAATTCCTCCTGATTTTGGTTTTTGTCAGGAATTTGGACATAGCTTCAATAAAAATAACATATTATCATTGACAAGTATTAACCATCAAAAGTGGTTTGTCACTGTGCATATCCGTCTATGATCGACTGCTGTTAGAACTAGTGACTGCTTATTTTGACAAAGGCAGAGAGATGAAAATGCCATTTTTTTCTTCATAAAACTCATGATTAAGGCCTTAGTACACACCGATCAATGTTCCCTGAGTGATTTTGAGGGATTTTCATCCTTGCTTCAGTTTTGAACATGTTTGGTATATTAAAAAGTAGTTATAACATGTACTAAGTGATATCTTTTTTTAATTTAGGGCTCAGTATTTATTGATTTATTTGCAAGGACATGGAGAGAGAGAATGAAGATGAGCACACCAAGACCTCTAGCCCTGCAAATGAATCTCAGATACATGTGCCACTTTGTGCATCTGACTATACGTGGGAACTGTGGAATCAGACCTGGGTCCTTAAGCTTTGCAGGCAAATGACAACTGCTGAACCATGTCTCCAGTCCATACTGAGTGATTTATGTGATTCAGGTCCTATTCTGACTATAAATTAAAGCTTCTTAACCATTTTAGGAACAATACATGTTGATGCTGAGATGATTTAAGGAAATCCCAGTTATAGATGTAAACATAGCTTTGCTTTGTACCTAAAAATCAGATTTGAAGGACAGTATTTTTTATGAGCATACTGAATTCTCTCTTACTATTCACATAGAATAATTATAATATTATAATGTTATTATGATAAATCTAATAACCTTCTCTAAACCAAAAGTTGCATGACAATCCATGTCTCAAAGAGGATTGATTATTTCATGAATATAGAAAGAATCTCAGATAGATACAGAATAATGAAATGGAACTTAAGAAATCTATTTCTTTCCCTTTACTTTCTCCCCATACAAGTTCTTTAATTTTTCATAATTTCATAATTTAAGCATTTTATACCAACCAGCTTGTGGTACTGTAGTATGAAAGTGCCACTGCTGTAGAAAACAATTCATTCTAACACACACTTTCCTTTTACTTTCATTCTTTAATAAACAGCTTATTAAGATGACATATTATTTATCAGTCCAAAGTCTAAAATATTATAGTAGAATATGAATGAAAAAAAATCTATAACTGGTACAGTGGTGTAGATGAATTTCAAGAAGAAAGTATTAAATAATGCCAGATGCATAGACGAATACTATAAATGACTGAATTTATATAAGGTAAAAAATACTGGCAAACAAACATGGTATTAGTTTTAATAAGTCATTTTAGAATAATGTCCAAGGAGGATTCTGTGATTCTACTATTATTATTATTGTTTTTTAAAATTTTTATTTATTCATTTTCAAGCAATGAGAGAGAGAGAGAGAAAGAGAGAGAGAGAGAGAGAGAACAAGAGCACCAGGGCCACCACTTTGTAGGTCTGGCTTATGTGGGTACTGGGGAATGAACCCAGGGCCTTAGGCAATGGAGGCAAGTGCCTTTAACAGCTGAGCCATCTCTCCAGCCCCTATTATTATGTTTTTAATCTGGCTGATAGTTATAAAAATGATTCATTTTGTGAAATTCTCCAATGTGGATATTGTTTTACATACTTTTGTATTATAAACCAGCACAAAAGTTTAATGTGATACAAATTCATCTAAAATTCTCATGTGCTACTTATACTTTCTCCTTAGTGTCTTTCTTCCAAAAAGATGAAATGAATTTGCATCATAAAGTTAACAATGTTTTATATGAGATTTCAAAGTTATTACCTTTCTACTTAAAAAAAATATTTCATGAGTTGTATCGAAGTGATTCTCCTTGAATCGTAGGTTACATACTGAGGCATGCAGCCCTTTGTAATTTATGGTAGGTAAAACACACGATTCTCTGGTGAAAAGCACTTTTCTTTGTGTAACCACTACCATAATAAAGATATAGAACATTTCATTGTACCATAAACTCCTTGCTACCATGTTGAGGTGAACTTTATACCTCAAAATCAAGCCACAGGTAATAATGACTGATTTTCTGACTCTGAAATTCCCTTTTCTGGAATTCTGTGTAAATGAAATCAAGTGCTATACATTCTTTCGAGTTGCTTCTTTCATTCAGCTTAATGCATTTGAGATTCATCTATAATGTGTGTAGTGGCATTACCTCTCTTTTTATTACTCACAGTATTACAATGCCTATAAACACTACAATTGAGGGATGTCTATGTAATTTACAGTTTGGGGTGATTTAAACATCTTGGTATAGGTTTTGGTGTGAACATGAATAACATATATTTCCCATTCAGTTCCTAGTTATACTTTAACCTTCACCAAATAATTTCTATATTGCTTTATTCTATGGCATATCTGATACCTACAGAATATACCAGCCAGCCAAAATATTATAAAATCAAAATGGAATTCAAATTAGAGAATGAACAGCTCACAAGCAGAGATCACTTGTTCTGAATTTCTTCTTTACTAATATCAATGTGTGAAATCATACATATAATTTAAAAATAATATTCTATTGAAGTTATAGATTAATAATAAAAATGTTTAAAGTATACAAAATAAAATGATGGATAGCATTACTAAATAAAACTGATATCACAATGAATAGTGTCAACATTTAAGACAGGAGGTTTGCAAAGCAAAGGATCTCCATGTCTTTATTGTAACTCTTTAATTTATTACAATATCAGTCCAACTGGTTAGTACTTTTTGTCCATGGTAACTGGGGGAGGGTTTGAGTGATAAAATGGAAACATGGTAGATGTTACCTAGCATGTGGTGGTAAAGTGGAATGGCCCGTCCATGGGTAGTAAATGCAGTCATGACTAGTGGGACCGTTACACCTGCAGGCAATTACAGAACAAAAGCATCATTCTCCATCCACAGTGGCATGCACACACATGCACCAGTGCTCACACACGGAGCCTTGGAGGAAGGACATGGGGAGCAAGCCAAGTACCTATCCATCAGCCCGATGCAGTCTTCGATACTCGAGCCTATGCACCTGGAGAAGACGCAAATTAAAAAAATACAAGGAAAGAAAAATTAGTATTTTTTAGAAAATAATCAGTAAGATAAATATTGACTGGGCCAACTTCTTAACTTTAATTATTAAGCACATTTTTAGAACACCATAATTTTTATATCAGAAAGTAGATTTTTTTCTTGATGAATACAGAGAAATGAATTGCAATTACTGTCCAAGAAAAACACCAGGAATCAGGTACAAAGGTAGTTTTACAATGGTTCTATGGATAACTTCCAAATACACAGTTATTTCTAAGACTCCCCCCTCACATGAATCCTTCTTGATTGCAAATCTTTATATTTCCATGATTATTATTGTTTATATGTATATCATTTCTCTTAAAACATTGTAAGTTCAAGAAAAGTCAAAATCAATAAAAAAGGAAACAAGTAATACAATGCAATATAATAGTCTTATGTTTAGTTCATATTTTGTAATGGGTTTTGGCAGGAAATAAATTAACATAGTTTGGCACATTATTTCCATGAACACTCTGCTGCATAACTAGATTATGTTGATCCTTAGTTGTAAATGTCTTTAAAATAGTTTACTTTAAATATGAATATATTTAAAATTAATATTAACTGATTTGACCACACTTCCATGTATCTCAAAGGCCTTAAAAAATTAACAGTGCTATTACATGTATCAAAAAGCATATTTTAACTGTCATAATATTGGATTTGAAACAAGAACAAATAAGTATTCTGTTGGCAAGTTAAGTCTTCATACTCGTATAACTAAAGAATTACTGAATTACATTTGAATCAATTTATACACATATTCAAAATTCTAACACAGTCACCAGAATGTCATCTTGAGCTATTATAGAGGCGCTTCTCCTGTTCCCAGTGTATTTGAATTCTTCCCATCAAAGGGCTCATGGCTACCACTTAGACAACTTCCTGGTTTGTGTGGCAAGACAAATTGAACATCTTTTTGTAAATACTCCCAAAACTTAAAAAAGGGCTGCAGATGCCAGTACACAAGACCAGATCACATATCACAGTCCTGAAGGACTTCAAATATTAAGGAAAATATATAACTAAGTTACTTTGTCACTACATCAATATCTGCTAGAACATTTATACTAGCTAGTATTTGGGTTTTCTTGTCTTTTCAGTTTGGATATCTGTTCTGAATAACAAAGACAAATTTTACAATACAGAAACATGACAGAAGTCTGTAAAAATAAGCAAATATTGAATACCTAGAGCTCATATTATTGAATTATTATATATTATCTGTAATCGACAACTGGGAAAAATGGAAAATTACTAAAAATATTTCTCTTACTGTAATCTAAGGAAATTGATTTCTTTCTAAGTTCCTGTGATATCTCCTTCTAGATGCCTTTTACTTATAGTATTGTCGTTTTGTAAAATTAGCAGTCTACTTCTTACTCCTTATTTCCAAGTGAGAATCTAAAAAGCTATCATTAGTTTGCAATCTTTATGATAACCCTTGAAAGATAAAAATATTCAACAGCGAAATTCGGCTTGAGGGGAAAGCATGAAAAATGCAAGATCTTCACTTATTCAGTAAGCCTGTGAGACATGCCCACGAAAGTGATGGCGCTCTTTTGGGCACTGCAAGGAGAAACAAGATGAACTGTGAGTTTTTTCTATTTCCATACAATCACAATTTAGGGATACTAATGCATGAACAGTTGGATGTCATGTAACGTGATCAGCATAATATGCAGGAGGATACCAGGAGTTCGATCATTTGGGAGGAATTAGGCAACTGTAGTTGGTGACACTGAAAACTGTGGTTGGTTTGGCAATCTTAGTTAAAGGGTACAAAATAGCAGAAGCAAAAGAAATAACTGGGCATACAAACATGTTGCTGACAATACTTAACAGATGGAGAGGGAAATGTCAAGCAACAGGGAGAGGAAGAAAGGATAGAATGTTAGACATGACCCAGATGTCTGAAGGACAAGGTTCTTACCAGACAACTTACTGGAAAAAATACTGCACAATTTTAAATAAACCACAGTATTCTGTAGATTAGATTGATGAATGAGGAAAACACAGCATAATGGAAGAATTTTTTTTTCATCCATTGTTAAATGAAGTTATGACATCTCCAGGAAAAATAGATCCAATGAAAGATATTCATACTGAGCTAATTACAACAGTCTCAGAAAGACAAATAAATGTTTTTCTCTCATTTTGTTGTTCCTAGATTTTATATAGATAAATGAAACGATGCATGTGTAAATGACATGAAACTGACTAGAGGAACAAAGAAGACTAGTAGACTAGGAAGGGCTGAGTAAAGGAAGGATAAAGGCTTATAATGTGCTCAATAAACAATATACATGTATGAAAACTTTAAAAATAACAAAATTAAATTTAAAATAGCCACTTTAAAAAATCAGCAAGGAGAAGCCATGGCATAGCTAGATTTTTATTTTACATACCATACATCTGTCTCCCATATGAAGAATAATTGAATCCATGTTAGAGACACTGGCCTATACTAAATGCAGAGACTCAAGAATGACTTTAAAGTATGGCATGGGAGGACATTGCTAGCTGATTTAATGATGTTAAATGAAAAAGTTCAGTGGGCATAAGCATGATTTCTATTAGAATATTTGGGGGAGTGGCACCATGCATGAGAGCATGTTTTCTCACATGATTTAAGAGGAGGGGGTGACACCTTCAAGATTTCCCTCTACAATTTATTCACGTAAAAATGCTCTTCTGTAGGTGGAGATACAAGGCTGGAGGTAGTTGTGGGTTCAGCACAGAGGTTATGGTCACTTTGGGAATAAAATACAGCAGAGAATTAAAGCTGTATAAGAAGAAAATGGGATAAAGAATACAAAACATGAGGAAAGAAAAGGTCAATGGGGAAAACTAAAAACAAAACAAAACAAACCTCCTAGCATATGCTATAAGATGATCCTTTATACCTAAAGCATGGAGAAATATAATTGAGCAGAATTAGTTATAGTGTCCCTGTCAAAATAAACTAAGGCAATAGGTGGTTGTCAAAATAAAATGATAAGTATACTAAAAGAAGACATTCTAAAAGAACTTTGTCAATGTCAAGATCTCCAGATTTTAGGTTGCTGCATTTTGAGAGCAAGTTGAAAACAGGACCATAGATTCAAGAGGAAAAGTCTAAGAAGGACTGAGGAAGCATGAACCGGAGTCAAAAGAAGTCACTGAGGGCATTTTTTAGGAACCTTTTGGATCTAAACATTATGTAAACTGAGGGTGAAAACCAAATATAAGACAAAGAAGAATGAAGGTGTGACTAAAGTCAGACTTCCTTTTCAGATGATAAACTACCATATATTTAAAGATTAACATTGAATTCCAATTATATGTACTTGCTGTATATAAATAAGCAACTGAGTAGCTCGTGAAATTTATATTAATTCATTAAGAACACAAACTAAGAGAAATACTGAACTTTTGAAAAATTAAAAAATGCAAGGAAGGGACTGAAACAGTATCTGGAATAATATTACTCAAAATTAGTGTTTCAACATAACAGTATTTTTCTTAAAGACCAGAAATCTATACCGTCTTCAGTATCCACTAAAATCATCTCCAACTTCTGGCTATTAAGCTGTCTTTAACATGCATGAGCATCAATACATACATACATTATAAACATATAAACATATGCTTAAAGAAATTGGGGAAATTTTAAAAATGTTGAAAAAAAAGTGGAGAAAAAGTTTAAATTTCTCAATGTAAAGATTAAAATCTTAATAATTCCATAAATTGCTTTTCTTTACCATCCTCCATTAGTTGGTATTTTTCATTATGTACATCTGAAAATATAAATAGGACCTAATAAAAAGCAGTCAAGATTCATGCCATGACTTTAACATCAAAAATTTTAAATGACATTTTTTAAAACAATATTATATGAAATAAACATGAAAATCTATCTGTAAAATACAGGTTCAATTTCAAAAATAAAAGTAAAAAGCAAATGATGTTAAATTAGCATGGAGTCATGATGTTACTAAAGGTAATATAATCCTGGTGTACAATGCTCTTTATATAATCCATTCATTCCATTAATACATCTTCTTTTAAAATTAAATTAGCTTTCATTATAAATACAAACATGATTCCTATACTTCAAATTCCTTCTCATCTTTACAAACACAGAAGATAACTCTCTGATAAGGTGTATCAATTGAAGAAAATAAAAGTGAAACCATGCAGGTCAAGAGCTGTGCCTTATTTCTGATCTTGACTGTTACTGCATTTGATGCAAAGCAGGTATCCAATAGAAGAATGTTGATGAATATATGAAAAAAAGAACCTGCTGCTAAAATATACCCTTTGCTTGATGTATGAAGAAACAATATTGGTTCCTCTTCTCTTGGGACACTGGTGAGAATGTCCTGATGGAGACTAAATGAATAACCTCTTTTAAAAGTCCCTGAAGAGCTTATTAGAGCCAATGTATTTAATATACCTTAGAGTACTAAAAGTGCTTTTAATGTATTAGATAGATAATTTTATTTTCAGAAAAGAATCATTAAGCTGTATTCAAAGTAAGAACTCTACTTTTGAAAAATGTAATTGGAAATACCATTTCCATTAACTTGGCCCTTGGATAATCTGACATAATATTGGCATGCAGAAGGAAAGCTGCTTTCCCAGGTAGAGCTGGCCTGGAGAATTTACTGACAGGGTCAGGTGGTCCGTGTGTTGAGGGATCTAAAAACCATCAATCATCCTCTCTGCCTGAAAGGTCCCATGTCTACATACATGCTTAATGACAGTTTGAAAAGAAGGGATTAGGGACAGATCACCTTGCCATTGCCCTCCACGATCTCAAAGCACTGTGACTCTGCAGAGATAACACACATATGCAGTGAGAAAAGACAGGTATTCCTCTCCTGAAGAATTCCTACGTTCTGTTCAGGAGCTTGGAACCATAGCTCTTCTGTGAAGTGAGTGAAACTTGAACACAATGGGATTGCCAGGAACAGAAGCCAAATGAAAACAACCCAAATCCTCCATGACTAAGAGCACATATATTTGAAAAATGCCATGGAGCACAAAGTTCCTGTTCCTTTGACTGTGATACCACAGCCATGTGCTGCTAAGGGCATCTTCTATTTCTTTGGAGTTCCCAGATGAGCTCCGGGAGAGTCATTCCTTATTATACCTCATCTTTCCCTCTGGATAAGGTCCAACATTCCTTGAAAAGGTAATTCGATCTTTTTCACATTGTCCCCAATTCCAGTTCCCTCTATTCTATCTGCTTTTTTTTTTGTTATATTGCATACTCATGATGGGAGTGCAGAGGAAGACAGTCTAGTCTTATATACAAACTAGGGCACTGTGGTCTCACTTTCATTTCCCTAATGGCTTCACTGTAATTAGATTTGCAAAAACAGCAAAAGGTCTCATTTTGAATGGCAACAGCTGTTGACATCGACATTATATTGAATAATTTACTGGTTTAATTTTAGCTGCAAAACAATAAAACCCTCTTGTGGATGATTTTAACAGACAAAATTCTCTCTTTCGGTTGCTGACTCCTGCTCTCGCTCAGTTGGTTTTCTTCATGGAATACTTTTAACTCATGTGTACTAAAATCTCACTAAAGGGTGGTGGATTACTTCATGTTTCCTTGAAGCAAATCATCTAGGCGACTGTTTCAGCCCCTCAACCTGGTGCTTCAAATAAAGCAAGGAGTTGGCAGCTGGCTTTCCCAGCTGTGCTGGGATTTGAAAGACAGAGCAGTATTTTACCTTTGAGCATCTGTGACCTCACAGACTCACTTAGGCTGATTTCTTGACCTGCAGGAAACTGGAGCAGAATCTACAAAGTAAGGTTTTCTTAGCAGAAAATAACATAGCTTGCTTACCTTCCATATTCTGTAACAGCAAGGCCTTGACCTGTCAAAGGATCTCTTTTTAAGGAACCTCATACTCTGATGTCAGACATAACAAAGTCAAGATGGTGTATATAGGTGTGTTCCCTGTGTGTGCATGTGAGCATGTCTCAGGGCACACATCATGGAAAGGAGATTTGAGGGACGAGAGGAAGACAGAGTGTGTGAAACTACTCTTAATTCTAACAATATTTATCTATTACAGGAAAGAAAATGAAAAATCCCCATGGAGAATTGAGATCAATTTGTTTTAAGAAATGGTTTTTTGAAATTTGCTAGATAAGCAACATTCTTTCTTTGAGAATTCAGTGTTTTCCTTCCTTCTGTGATTTATTTTTGTTATCCAACTGTTATCAGTACCATAGGTAATCTAGTTATTGTACATCACACTGCATAGCCTTTTGAATGGAATAACATGTACAGCTATGAGTTTTTCTAACACTCACAGCAATTCTAGGTTAAAGGACAACATGCAGAAAAATTACTTGTACAAAGGATACTAGTTATTTTATTAATACACCTGTCACTGGATTCTTTTGTTCTCTCTCACACTACCTTTGTACAGTTTTTGTTGAATACATAATCCAAGGGAGTATTTATCAAAGAGCTATCCTCACTTTAAGTGGGCAATGACCACCTTGTTAGAGATTTAATAAACACAAATGCATATGATTATTATTCTGTATCTTCTGATTCTTTGAGTTTACAGTAAAATTCAAAAGAATTTTTATACAACATCCAAAATATAAGAGCTTTGTGACGATTTCAACATAAATATTTCAGAAAGTACAATTTTGATATGCTTAGAATTTCATTTCAGATCAGCAAATGCAATATAATTATAAGCAGTGTCTTATGATGCTCCTCTGAATGAGGGGTAAATATACAAGTGAGCTCATTTTGACTGGCCCACGAATGGGGTTTAGACCTTGGCCAGATGCTTACCCTTGAGTGCAGTTTGGATGGCATGGGTGGCATTCCCGATCCTGATCCGCGTACTTGAAAATGAAACTGTTTGCCCCTTGTAGACCGTCTGGACATTTTTCCACACAGTTGGGACCATCTTTAAAATGAGAGCACTTTGTACAGTTGTCAGGTCCCTGAAATGTGAAAAAGAAAAAAAAAACAAATATGGAGAAAGAAAACTAGGTCCTTTTCCCTCTGGAATGTATGCATGTACTGAGTTTTTGAGACTTCAGAGAGTGGAATATTCCCCAGGAAGAACATTTCCAGCAATGCAGAAGTGGATATGGCAGAGGTAGTGCAAGCAAGAATTCTGGAGTTCTGCTCTGAGATCGTGTGTGAGTGGGAAACACTCCACCAGCAACATGTGCTCTTTGTGGATTTGCAATCTCTGCACTATTTTTCACCATCGATGCCTGTATTGTGATTTAGCTGCATCTATTATTGCTTGACTTCCTCAAAGGGCATCAATACTTCCTTTCTCCAATGCATTTCTGCTAATTTTATAAAGCCACAGTGTTTGGAAAGAACACATTTTCCATGGACATGTTATCACTGTAACTGGGAATAATGTGAAAATACAGCATAGAGATTAAGGAACATGGAATTCCACAAACGAGTGGGATGTAAACTTTCCTTTTCTTTCATAATGACTATTTGAAAACTAAATTCTAAAATACTGATTCTAAACAAATCCTAAAATGATTAAATTATGAAGCATTATATAGTTTAGGTTAGTCAAATAATTCATAGGTTATTCTTTATCTCCAATCAGTTTGGGCTAAGCCTAAAAATTGCATAATATTTATTTATATGGACTTTAGCCAACAACAAAATAATGTTATGTATATAACAAAATATTATGTGTTGAGAGACACATAATATAGATTATGAAAGAAAATTATGAAAAACCCAATAATAAAAATCACAAAACTATTACAAAAATACATGGAACAATTCATATAGCAGAGAAGATGATAGAACATGAGCAGGACAAATTCAAACAACATGAATGCACTATACGTATTTTATTTAAATGTAAACTAATTTCATAATATACAGAATGCTAAGCAATGGCAAATAGAAGTTATGTGAAAGTCATAACAAAATTAGCAATAATATTTATCATAGATTTATTATGTCATATTTTTATTATATGCATATTTATTATGCAGTATGTTCCTTTACATTGTTGTTTACTTATGAGGGAGAGCTACCTTATGTAGTTAAGTGGCTCTGAAACTCAGAATCCCCACCTCAGACTCCATAGTACTAGATTTTAGGCATGTACTACCATACCCAGACTCATAATGAGCATTTTAAAAATAATGTTAGCCATCAAAGAATTTTACACTTCTTGCTAAAAGCACACAATAAATAAGCAGTATGTACCCACCTAAAGAAGATTGAGAAAATTTTGGTCAAAATGCTATTATCCATAAGAAAAACCCATCTTTTTATACATTCAGCTGTTTTGAACATGGTATTTATTTATTTATTTATGCATTTTAGTCTCTCCTTTCTTGAGCACCATACTGTTTTGTTTTAGTTTCAGGGTTTTTTTTCTTTTTTGGTTTCTAAACAATAGAATACCAGGGAGACTCCTTTTGGAACTTTCTATTTCTCTAACTTATTGTCCCCAACATCCGTCTTTATGCACAGGTTGATCATTACAGAGCACAGTGAAATTCAAGAAATTGTGTACCTTACAGTTCATACTTGTGAACACTGAATTCGGGAGCCAAGTATTATCACAATATTGTGCTAAACTACTTTTTATAAAGAGACCATGAAGACTAGGTTTATTCACAGGAGTGAGCTATATTCCTAGACAAATGTTAACCTAAATTCAGCCAGAAATTATAGGTTGGGAAAGTAGGACACCTGGAAACATATATATTTTAAAATGGAACAAATGGAGATCTCTTACGAAAAATAGTGATGCAAGTGAGAACAACGCTCAGGAAGAGCCTGAGCGTGTGTCAATCAAGTAGCTTTCCATTTCATTATATTTCTGTAAAGTTCACAGATATAAGAAAATAAGAAAAAAATAAATTACCCCCTGAAAACAAATCCCATTCTACTTGAAGAGTTTGCTAATGGTAATTTCTTATTTCCGCCCCTAAAAGTATGCTTCATATGCCTTTAATTTTAGCACCTGCTCATGGGTACTTAGTCACATAATACTATCTATTATACAGAATCATTTATTGTGCAAGTATGCCCAGTGGTATGACTTATTGTACAAGACAAGAATCATGCTTCTTGTTGAACAAAGAATAAAATTCACTCTGAGTAAATTAGGTATATTCTGAATTAGGAATTATTTTTTCATGTAGTTCTGTAACTGTAAAATAATATCCAAGCAAAATCATGTGGTATAAAAATACCCTGAACTAACATAAAGCTCATAATCAAGTGTATATTTGAATCAATCTAGCTTTTTTTTGGTCCTTTGTTTTTTAAACACCCCAACTATGTGTTTGATCATAATAGAAAACAAAATTTACTCAGATGACATAGTTAAAAAATATTTAAAGAGATTTACTGATTTCCAATTTTATTTCTAGAATAGAGACAGAAAATATGTCTGTGTCAAATGCTTATTCTTCTTATCATTATGTTCCCAAAGCTTTTGAGAACCAAGGTGTAGTGAATGAAGTGTTAAATTCAATGACAGAAATTGTATTTGAAGGGAATATTCTTTAGTCCTGATTCTAAACCACTCTGGATTCAATTTAGACAGAATAACTGACAAGCTATATCCTGATATATACATTGTGGGTATTTTTCTCAGTGACAACTGATGATTTTCCCTTGTGGCTACTACAAACAACAATGCTACTTGTCACTACTCTCGAATCTGTTCATTCAAACCCCTGGGAAAACTGTAATTCAGCTCCCAGTAGAGGTAAGGCTTGGCTTACTTTGGGAATGAAATGTAAATAGACTCCACGAACAAAAGGATGAGGGCTGAACTCCCCAGCATCCTATTCAGGGGCTTCATCTGGAAGTGGAGCTCTGAATCCAATCCTGGAATTAATTCTCTGTCACCATAGGGAGGTGCTGTCTCGGGACTTTTCTGAGTATTTTACAGTAATGTACAGAAACACCAGACCTTTTTCTGATAACTTCTATAACACAAGTAATTACATCAGTGCAACTTTTTTTAACCTCAAAAGCTAATGCTTATTTTGTAAAAAAAAATTAATTAATAAAAATATCAGTTTCCTTTCCCCGTCCTTTCTCTTATCTTACAGCTAGAGAAGCAATTCATTTGGTTACTTGCAACTTTGTCAGACTTTGCTTACTTTTATTTCCTTCTCAGCACTGCTCCTCCCCTTTTTCAATAAGATTATAAGTAAGCAGTGAAAGTTAACGTAGAATGGATAGAAATATAAAAAAATTATATCAATAAAATTAAATAAAGAAGAGCTATATAGGTGGACTACAATGAAAGGCTTTCCTTTTTTCCAGTCTATACTACTCAAGAGCGTTTCATATTTTTATCATATTTGAGGATAAAAACATTCCAATTAACAGGTAGCTGCCATGTTTATAGTGAACAATTTATCCACACTAAGCAAATTGTTGCCTGGAGAAATATGAAATGTTAAGTGCATGGAATTAGATTCTTCCCAGTTGAGTTTTAGCTTCATGTTCTATTAACTTGCTGGTCTTTGAAGTAACATTCTAAATATTAAATGTTCAATTTATTTTATCTTTTTAAAAAATATTTTATTCATTTTCAAGCAGAGAGAGAGAGAGAGAGAGAGAGAGAGAGAGAGAGAGAGAGAGAGAGAGAGAGAGAGGATGCACCAGGGCCACCACCTTATGGGTCTGGTTTATGTGGGACCTGGAGAATTGAACCCTGGGCCTTGGGCACTGGAGGCAAGTGCCTTAACCGCTGAGCAATCTCTCCAGCTCAATTTATCTTTATCTTAAGTGGAGAAGTCATAGCATAATATTTGCTAAACATAAATACACATTAATCATTGTCATTAGGAAAGCATTGACAAACCAAATAAATATAATATTTCTCTCTCCCCTTGTCTTCTCCCTCTCTTTCTGTGTTTCTTAAACAAGTTCTCTTTATAGGTAACCCTGGCTGGTCTTGAGCTCCTGGCTCTCCTGATGCTTCCTGCTTACAGCCTGCTTACAGCCCTGTACCACAGGATCCTCAGCAAGCATCAGTTCAAAATGAATTAGAAGAGCAGCAGTAGAGTTTCTACGCTGGGGGGGGGGGGTTGACTTTCTTCTCCATTTCATTACACTGTCAGTCTCACAGAGAATACTCCAGAATCGGTTATTACATCAATCTACCTCTGTCTGTATTTATAGCAATCAAAGTGTTTGAGTAGAAACAGTCAAAAACCTGATATGAATTGTAAAGGCTGAAAGCAAGTCAACTCAAGTGGGGGGGGTGTTGGGGCCATGACAGATTTTCTAAGAGGTATTATGTTTTTACTTGGGGTGTATTTCAAGGCTTTGTGATCAGTTAGATTTTCTTAATTCTGTGTTTTGTCTTCCATTGATGCCTAATTTATCTTTACTATGCTTTCTAGTCTTTTGATCTTCTGTTTTCTTTGGCAGGATGACATTCACAGTTTTGAGGCTGGGTAGTGATCTTAGTTATTTAGCCCAATAAATGCTGCCATAATGGAACAAAATTGTTGTCATAAATCTGTTAGTTAATTTTTGCTGTCTCTGCCATATCAAAAACTTTTAAAAATTACAAGAGCAATTTATTTATTTATTTATTTATTTATTTATTTATTTATTTTGGTTTTACAAGGTAGGGTCTCACTCTAGCCCAGGCTGACCTGGAATTCACTATGTTCTCTCAAACTGGCCTCAAACTCATGGCAATCCTCCTCCCTCTGCATCCCAAATTCTGGGATTAAAGTCATGTGCCACCACACCCAGGTCAAAATCAATTTTTTTATGCTATGATTTAATTTATGTTTTATGCATTCACATGGTGACATGTTTTTTAATATTTATATGCTGTCACAATTCCTTTGAAGAATTAATTCAGAAGCAAATGAAACAAAAACATGCAAATTGTATGAAACTGACAACCTCATTCCACACTAACACCATTTGGTACAATAGGAAGCAGTCTGAGAATCAGAAAGGGCAGGAGGCAGATAGCACCCACAACTCTAAGTAAGATTGTAGGCTGGAAATGTGACAGTCCATGGGCTTACTTCTTTAATGCATTTTTTACTTAAAAATCAAAATACTTTTTCTACATTACAGAAATGGAAAAAGCCTAAAGAAGAATGAAAAACAATATATGAAAATACCAAGGTTAAAACTAGCTGAAAAACATCACTTGTCTCTTGCCAGTGTTATGACAGAATCTGGGGTGATCAAAAGAAGTCTGCCTTTGATCAGTTGGTAAAGTCAATGAAATTTTGAGAGGAGGATGATGCCTTTCCCAGAAAATATCAGGTCTTTGTATAGGAGATGTTCTCCATGGCATTACTCTAGAAAGACTATGACATAATGATCAATACACAGATTATTTCTAAGAAAATTAATTTTCGGTCTATAGGATTAGTTGAAGTAGAAGTATTAATTACTAGTAACATTTGCTTTTTGACATGTCAAAATGGAAAGTTTGAAATATTATAAAAACAGTTTTAATAGCTGGAGAGATAGCTCAGCAGTTAAGGTGCTTGGCTGCAATACCTAACAACCCTGGTTCGATTCCCCAGTGCCCACAGAAAACCAGATGCACAAAGTGGCACATATATCTGGAGTTGGTTTGCAGTGGCTAGAGGCTCTGGGATGCCCATTCTCTCTCTCTCTCTCTCTGTCTCTCTCTGCTTGCAAATAAATAAATAAAAATAATTTAAAAAGCAATTTTAAGATACCAACTATAAAAACAGAAAAATATAAATGTGAAAAAATAAATTCTCTGCTTGCAAATAAACAAATAAACAAAATTCAAAAGCAATCTTAAGATACCGACTATAAAAACAGAAAAATATAAATGTGAAAAAATAAATTCAAATCTGTAAGGAATACTTATGCAGTTATTTTCTTAAAAAACTTTGACTAGTAATTTTTGAGTCTTAATATTTAAAAAATAAGTATCTAAGATTTATGCAAAGCAGGTACTGAATAAGCAATGGTATTTACTAAATAAACTACCACAATATATCTTATACATTTGTTCAGAATAAAAACAGGAGCCAAAAGAAAATAGAAGTCCTCTTTGCCAAAAAAAAATAGGCCTGTCAGAAATAACAAGAAAACCACAGAAAATACCAGTGTGTTAGAATAACAGCACCCATAATGATTCACAGATAATTATTGGATAATTTTTGTGGTTCTTGTTATTTTAAAGTATTGCTATCAACCTATGTGCAAAGCATATGGATTTATTAGGTCTAGAGACAGGATAATTTGCAGAGGAGATAGCCACATTCTTGATTGCTTGTTATAATTGTTTATCTTCAAAGTTTTACACTTTCTAAAAGGAACATTTTCATTAATTGACTTATAGTCAACAGATACCTCAACGTGTTAGTTTTAAAGAACTCAAAGTGGCTTTAACAGCTCATTGCAGAAATGTACTTCATTGTATTTCAAGACCTGCTTCAGAGACATAACATCTCCCACTTCATATGATTCTGACCACTGTTCTTCACAGTGGAAGAAGAAAGCTTCAGGTGCCCTGATCATGCTTACTTGCAGATCAATGCATATCAAGTTGCCTTTTAGAATCTGATTATCCGGTCCACATAGCCTCACTTCTTTCTCTCACAGCTCTGACTTTTTAAGCTTCAGCATCTCTGGTTGTCTTCAGCTGTCTAAGCTCCCCACATCCTTCTGTAGATGGAGCTGCAGGAAGGCTCACTGAGGGCCTCATGGAAGTGTGAGGCTCAGGGACATTGTCCTCTAAGCTAAGTAAGTGCTCAGTAAGCACTCTGATAAAAAACATTTTTACTTTACATAAATTTTACAAAAATGTTGAATGACTTTTAAAGAAGCTGCGCTGAGCTCAATTACACCTAAAGGTTTGACAAGACCAAATTATCCATGGAGAGACAATTTAAGAACAATAAACTAGAAGTTTGTCAGAGCTGCTTAACATGGCTTTGGAATGACAGACAGACTGTCACAATTAAGAAAATGCCCACACGGAAGAATCCAAAGCGAGGTCTGAAGATTATAGATTTTTTTTTCTCTCTATCAGTTCAGATTACATAAATGACACTTATCCATGAAGGCTTTCCTGATCCTATAGCTTCTCCTTGGGTCTTCAGAACTCTGAGGGAGAATGCACTGTATTACTTTGAGATTTTGGTTGCAATATATATCCTCTTCCTCTTTGACACAGTTATGAAAGTTATGAGGTTATGTGCAAATAACAGTAGCATGAGCATTCACTTATGTATATTTCCGTGTTTTTCCTCTTCTAATTTTTCAAAAAATAGCTCTAACTCCAGTTCTCTCTTGCCTTTCTTGAGGCCTTCAGCCTCTATTCCAATATCTAGAATTAGTTTCTCCTTCATGCATCTTCCTATAACAATATGTGCATATTTATATTTTACCAATTATTTTCCTGCAATCTAATTGCCCTGAATATTTTCTTTTTTTCAATCATGTGTCATCTCTTAAGACAACTCCATAAGTTGATAGATATATACATAACACACAAACAGACATGCATGTCCATATGTATATATGCATATATATACACACACTTTATCTGAGGAATAAATATTCATGACATTAGCTTTTCTAATATTTTGTCTCTACTACTAAATAGTAAGCTTGTGAAAGGTAAAGAGGCAATCATTTTTCCCCAGTAGCATCTTCCTAAGAATTATTGAATGGCAGGAAAAATGATAAGACAATGAAATAACATTGATACACGACACTAAATCAGCTAACACACAGAAACATCCTCAGGCTTACCGGTCCATGGCACGTGAGGAGACCATCTTCCATCTTTTCACACTGAGAATCACACTCAACGCAGATGGAGCCATTCTCAAACTCCCGAAATTCACTGTGAAGACACCAAGTGTGTGAGGACAGGTAAGCAAACAGCGCTGTCAACTTAACAAATCATCCCACTGCTGCTAAGGATCTTATTGGCAGAGTAAATTTTTTGAGTTTGTTTCTCTAATGTGCCACAAGCAATAGGCACATTTCCCTGTACATTAAGGAGTAAAGGTTCCATTAGAAGAAAAGATGAACGGAAGCCAGATGGTTCTCCTTGCCCTGCACTAGATTTGAGAATTGTCTCATTCTGGAAATGTCTCTCCTGTGCGAAAGAGTGTAGCCCTTTCCAAAAAATTAAAGTAAAATCAAAGTGTAACTCTTCTACTGATGGAGTAGGTTCATTTTACCTTTTCTAGTAAGGAGATGGCTGTTTGTTTCTATATAAAATTTTACTCTTGTCTAAAGCTTTAATTTCTAAACTCTGAAAGAACTATTGTATTTTTCTTGTTGCTAAGTTACATAAATGTTTCTCAACCTTGTCCTTCAAATCCCCAGACTCTTAAATTTATTTTTGGTGAAACTTCAAAAAAATTGCTTTGATTTCTTATCTCCTTTTAAATATCTGCCTTGGAGAATTAGAGAAAAAAATAACTTTTATGATAGACTTTATATTCTTGTATTATTGATCTAATTTCATAACATTCTTTTCAGTCTAAATTCTTTTTGAAGTAATTCTGTATGGTATAAAATGAGAAGTTGTTTGATAACTAGAGTCTAAAACTTTCTAATTGAAATCCAGGACAGTGCTCATCCATTTCTGTTTCCTTACATACTCTGGTTGTTTGTGTGTTACATGTTTTTATACCTTAATTTTCTCCTCAGAGCCTACTTCATTTTATTTACTTCAACAAATGAATATTAGTCATATATATACATATATATTTATTAGTCATATATTATACACACATATATATTTGTACATATATATATATACATATATATATTTACACCACATGATTCCCACTAATAGATAAGATGATCATATCCTGGGTGAGACAGTTTAGAGCCATATTTACATTCATTACTAAAATTAGACAGTACTTTATGATTTATTTATAATTTTTTGCCTTTGATTCATGAGCTAATATTTCAAACAAGCACCAGGAATAACACATCAATTTTAGATAACTGGGTGATAAGTTCCAAAATATTTACCCCTAAGAATGTGTGTACTTCCTCCTCCTTGAATGCATAAAATTGACAAAGATCTAAAAGCAAAGCTAAATTTTCTGTAGGTTGGAGTAATATTACATCTATTCCAAAGAAAACTAGCTCAGCTTGGTTTGAATATACATAGCACAAGTACATTGCTTCAGTTATATATGGGATGCACATATATACTTATACAGTTTTGGCATTTTTATAATGAGATACGTTTGTTATAGATCAAAACTTTTATGAAATGTTGTTTAAATATCAATTATAAAACAAGGTATTATTGTATGCTTCACTGACATGAGTGATTCAGGTACTCAACAAATGTCATCAAAATATAATAATAAAACGACCCCAGGCAGTTAAATTGTAAATAAAATAGAAACATTTAAAAATTATATAATGAATTTAATGACAACTACCATTGAAGCCTGTGCTCTTCAACAATTACTGGTTTTAATTAAGAGCTGTTTTAGTGATTGAAATTATGATACTAAATGATGTACATAATTTTTAGTCTACTAAACATATTAGTTTTTTTTCATAACTTTATCCTCAAATTAACTTTTCCACACATAGAGTTGAGGAGTAAAATGCATGTCATGAAAAATCTGGAATATCTATTTATTACTTTGTCTTTCTTATACTCTCATTTGTAAAGTTTCTCACTTCGTTCCACCCTGCTTTGATCAAAGATCCTCTAGTCCTTATTGTGATTCCTGTTCTGGCTCTGTCCATCATTTCTCATTGTCCTGTGTCCTCCAGTGACTTAACTGGGACTCTGCCAGGCCCTTCAGTTGAATCTTACCTAAGAAGTTTGCTTTGTAGATTTCTCTTTATTTACCAGTTTTGGCTGTGAAATCTGTGTACTGGCCAGGGTCCCTTCTCCACCAGGAAGGACTGCCATGACATTGCTTCTGTTCAAAATTTGTACCACAGGATCAACTGGAGTAATTTTAGTATTTAGCTACTAAACTTCTCTGCGCTTTGCTTTCCTAAGTTACCTCTGTAAATGGAGAGATGGTGTTACAATGAAAGGTTCTGAAACTTAAATGTGGTATGTATATATATGTGTGTGTGTGTGTGTGTGTGTGTGTGTGTGTGTGTGTGTGTGTGTGTGTGTATTCCAGGATTATCTGTCTTTCATATTTTCCTACACAATTTCTTTAGGTTTTCTTTTTATTGTACAAGTACAAATCTATATGTATAAATATATATGTACATATGGTATGTGACACAATCACACACTATATATGTGCGTGTGTTTGCTTCTCATTTTTGTTAGTACATGTGTATATGTGATCAATTCCAGCAGTTTTAAGCTGATGTTTGTTTAACCATTTTTTTATAAAGTCTCCTCTAGTCCAGGCTGACCTGGAATTCACGCTGTAATCTTTGGCTGGCCAGGAATTCATAGTGATCCTCTTACCTCTGCCTCTTGCTGAGATTAAAGGCATGAGCCACCATGCCTAGTTTATTTAACCATTTAGTAAGCTCTGGTGGATAAAAGGCAAATATTTATAGTAATATTCATGTCAGAAACCTTAACAAGACCTTACATTTTCTTTTGATGATCACATCTGTCAAACAAAGTCAGCAATATTACTATTTTTCTACTTTTTCTTATTACAGAACCAAGTGAAGTGTGTGAGCCTTGAAGTGTCAGCTACTTTAGAGGTAGAAACAAGGTCATTTGAGTCAAAGGATGTCCAGCAGGTGTGAGCAATAAAATCAGACTCCATCTCAGAAGAAAGGAAGAAAGGAAGAAAGGGAGGGAGGCAGGCAGGGAGAGAGGGAAGCAGTGGAGAAAAAAAGGAAAGATATGTAGGGAGAGGTGATAAGGAAGACAGGGAGGGTAAGGAAGGAAGGGGAGACTTAGGAGGGAGGATTGGGAAAAGACTGAGGGAAAGGTATAAAGGAAATGAGAAGAAAGAAGGGCCTGGGGAAAGAGGGAGGAAGAGGGAAGGAAGGACTATAAATTGAGGATAAAGTTAAAATTTTCTAAAGAATACTTCTATGACTTTAGCCAACCCAATTGCAAGCTGTTTATAATAGGCTGCTATTAGATAAAATGATGTCTAGAACTTTCTTTTTATAGAAATAGATATATATGAAACTTTTGCTATAATATTTGCTTAATGAAACTGAATTTTACTGTCATTCATTGAAATAGGATGATTTACTATACAAATACGTTTATTTTCTCTGAGTTATTTTGTGAAGAAAATATTTTTCATGATAATAGGAAGAAGTGGGAACATGATTCAATTGGACAAGTTCCACATTATCATGCTGATAAACTGATCCTCACAAAATTAGAAGCTAAAATTTTCTTATCTTTAAATTTCAACTTTATTCTTTTTCCTCTAAATTTCATGAAGGGAATTTTCTATTTTCCAAGAGGAGAAATATCAGTATCATTATGATCGATGCATTTTTATCCTTCAATTTAAATTGCAAAGCTGTAATGTTACTATAGTCATGAAATTAGTTGTTGAAATGAGGTGATTCATGAGGCACAAAAGGAAATCAATGAAGGAGTCCCAATACTATACTTTGCAAAATTTGTGGCAATACTTTCAGCTGGGATATACAAGAAAACCTGAACAGCCCTAAGAAATGTATTTTCCCACTAATGAAGAACGACTATGATGCATAAAATTGTATGTTATGATAAAACGATTTTATGAGGCTTTGAAAGGCCAGGAAACAAGGTGTATTGTAGGATTTATTGCTGGCAATGTCATTATTGAAGCGCCAGAGGGAATTGAAATTACTCGATTCAAAATATTGCTTATCTAGAAAGTAGCAGGACACTTTCAAAAATCTCTTCAACCTAAAATCACAAATGCAGTTTTCCTACAGGACTCAGCAGTTGTCAAAGACAGAAGCACAGACTGTTTCTAAAGCACAGACAGGCATAAAACCTGAGTGGGAAAAGTCAAAAGCTATGACGTATCTGTCAATGAATGTAAATGAAAAAGGTTGAGAGGAAACACCAGATTATTGAAGCTATGGGGTGGAAGATTGTTGACCACAGTCTCCCTTATAAGAAAATTTGAAATTTTAAAAGTTGCCTAAGTATATTTTAGAATACTTTATTTATAATTTATCTATTTTAGAAACATCATTTAAATGAACCAGAGCTGTGTGTCTCTTCTAATGTATGAGTGTGCCTGAAAGATCATGCTATACACACATTCTGAAACCCAATCGTTTCTTTAACCCTTTCACATTTGCATTAACCAGGAGTTCACAGCACATAAAGTGAAGGTGACAGGGTGGTGCCTTACCCATCATAGAGGTTGCAGGACTCTATGCACATCCTTCCTCTGCTGAAACGACGGCAGGACAGGCACTGATCTGGTCCTGGGCCCCAGCAGCCGTCGTTTGAACACAGATGGTTACAGATCATCCCTTCAGCAGCTGTGAAACAAACCAAAACCAACAGAAAATACCTTTTAGGTAAATACTGGGAAATAGAATGGCTAGATAATATGGCAAGTATGGGGTTATCGAGAAACAATCAGGGGAAGGAGAGAAGTCTCAGTGGTTACAGGGACTTGCTTGCAAAGCCTGACGGCCCATGATTAATTCCCCACTATCCCCATAAAGCCAGATACACAAAATTGCATGTGTTGAGTTTTCTTGCAATGGCAGGAGGCTCTGGTGTGTCCATGTTCACTCTTGCTCTGTCTGTCTCTCTTGCTTCCAAATAAATCAATAAAAATATGGATACAAGGAACCATCAAATTGTCTTTCAAGATAAATGTACAGGGGATGGAGAGATGGCTCAGAGGTTAAGGCACTTGCCTCTGGTGCCTAAGGCCCTGGGTTCAATTCCCCAGTACCCACACCCACACGGTGGTGGCCCTAGTCCTCTCTCTCTCTCTCTCTCTCTCTCTCTCTCTCTCTCTCTCTGTATTTCTCTGCTTGAAAATGAATAAATAAAAAAACATAAATGTATAATTTGTTTTTAACAATTAATTTCTTTATTTTTCATACAAGGTTTTGTATGGCCCTGGTTTTAAAGTGTGGCATAAGCTGACTTTGAGCTTTTGACCTGCCTCCTGAGTGCCTGTCAATTGAAGAGATTACATGCTTATGCTATCACACTCAGTGAGCACAAGTACATAGCACAGATCCCCCCTCTCCTCCTCTGTGTGTGTTTGTGTGTGTGTGTGTGTGTATGTGTGTGTGTGTGTGTGTGTGTGTGTGTGCGCGCGCGCACGCGCGCATGCATGCATGTGTGTTTGCATTGTTGAGAATCCAGCTCATAGGTTTTTACATGCAAGCAAGTGATATATCACTGAATCACATTTCTGATATTTTTTTTTACTTTTGATGAAATCAAATTTACTAACTTTTCCTTCTACAGATTAGGCTTTTCATGTTGTTTGCTTCTTCTAGCTGGTTCTACATCTCAAATAATTGCTACTCTAATTTTGTTGTTGTTATGAGGTCAAAGCCAAGTTTTGGGAATGCTAGACAATTCTCTAACACTGAGCTCTACATCCCTCCTGGTGGCTTTTGTTTTTAATAAAAGTTTTATTTCTTCATATTTTACAATTAAGTCCATGACCTGATCATAGCTATGTCCACACAAGGTATGAATGGTTAGTTAAGGCTCTATGTTTGGTGTAGTCCCATGGCTTCCTTTACTCCATGTAAGGGTTTATTTGTTTATTTATTTTTAATATTTTTATTTATCTGAGAGAGTGAGAAAGAGGCAGAGAGAGAGAGAGAGAGAGAGAGAGAGAGAGAGAGAGAGAGAGAGAGAGAGAGAGAGAGAGAGAGAATGAGCATGCCAGAGCCTCCAGCTACCGCAAAAGAACTCAAGACACATGCCCCACTTTGTGCATCTGGTTTTTACATGGGTTCTGAGTAATTGAACCTGGTCCTTCTGCTTTGCAGGCAAATACTTTAACCACTAAGCCATCTCCCCAGTCCAGGGTTTTTATATTTTCGTCAAAAATCAGTCAGGCACACAGGTCATTATGGCTTCCACTGGACATCATCTATCAGTTGTGAGTTATCTTCTAGGTGCTGTATTCTGCTTTACTGATCAATTTACTGAATGTTTCAGTAATATCACACTCTCTTCACTACTACAGCTGTGTAGTGAATCTTAAAATTATAATGGAATTTTGCTTGTGTGTTTTCCATAAATAGTCCAATATTTTCTGTCATTTTGGTAGAAATTTAACTGTCTGCCCATAGATTTGGAGAACACTGAAACTGTTGCTTTTAATTCTTCCAATACATGAAGACAATGTACCTCTGCATACACTTAAAATCATCCTGTTATTTCTTCCACTACATGACCACAATGTACCTCTGCATGCACTTAAATTGTCCTGTGATTTCTTTTATCAAGACAATGAATGAACCTTTCAGCATAAAAATCCTGGCCGTATTTTATTGGATTCACACAAAATATTGTATTTCTGTATTAGTCATTATTTATTCCAGAAGTTAATTGCTAATATTTAGAAACAAATAAATTCTGTATGTTTTGTCTTGATGAGAGTTATTTTCCTCTACATTCTGTTTGAAAAATATGACCTAAAAGCATCATCAGTTTTATTGATTCATTCTGACCCATGTATGTTTTGTTTCTTTTATTTATTTATTTTTAAATATTTTATTTATTCATTTTCAAGCAGAGAGATAAAGAAGAGAGAGAGAAAGAGAGAGAGAAAGAGAGAGAGAAAGAAAGAGAGAGAGAGAGGGACACTACCTTGTGTGTCTGGCATATGTGGGTACTGGGGAATTGAACCCAGGGCCTTAGGCACTGGAGGCAAGAGCCTTAACCACTGAGCAATCTCTCCAGCCCTGTCTGTTCTGTTTCTCTTCCCCCATGTTATAATTTCTAGAATGTCCAATGCAGTGCCAATCAAATGGTGAAAAGTGGCATCCTTTTCCCTTCCTCAGTGGAAAAGCATCATCATTAAGGACAAATCACCCATCATTAAGTATAGTAGCCGATAGATATTTTTGTCAATGGTTTTTATCCACCTGTGAAAATTTATCTATAGTCCTATTTTTTCCTGAGAATTTTAAATTATAAATGAGTGATATATTTTTCTCTATCTATGGAATTTATGATATATTTTTTCATTAGATTATCAATATAGTACACTACATTGTTTAATTCTCTAATACTATATCAGTCTGTTATCCTTGAAATAAACAATTTGGCTATTCTTAAT